>JAOVVA010000016.1:12174515-12186266 GCA_028565275.1 Leiocassis micropogon
TTGGCTATAGTTCCAGTAATGAAAATATTACAATGCAGCTAAAGACATATTATAATAAACAGAATGAGTAGCTCACCTCTCATATCTTCTAGTCTGAGTCGTTCGATCTTTTGAACAAACACACTGCAAAGTGTCTGTGGAAGTCACGTGACAAAGAACGAACAACTCGGACTAGAAGAGTCATTGAGAAAGAATCGCTCAATTCTGTTTCCTGTACATAATCTACGGAGGTATTACGCTGATTTGCGCATGCGCGCCCAGTAGAAAACGAACGAATCACTCTCCGAGACTTCTTCTGAGTCACGTTAAAGATTCGTTCAAAAAGAATGAATCGTTCATGAACGACCCATCACTAGTAACCACAAAAAAAAACAAGCTCTTTTTTTTTTCATTTTCAATCATAGTGTAATATTCAAATATTTAATGACAAGGTCACTTTTTTTTAAGGACATCCCTTATTGCAAAAAAAGTTAGATTTGATATGTAATTATTAGTTTTATCTACAATTATTAATGTTACCTCCAAGTACTTATCACACTCCACACTCCCTCTGATCCAACTGCTCGATTCGTCCCAAAATCTCTCAGGATACAAGGAAGGCATAGATCAAAACTCTTCTCTGATCTGGCACCTAGAAGCTGGAATAAACTTCCAATAGGTATCTAAACAGCAGAGTCACCGGTGATTCAGACGATGTCTAAAGACTTACCTCTTCCACTTGAACTAGCACTTTAATTAAAAGAGTAATTAGGCTGATGGTATTCTTAGTCCGTGACCTATTGAACCAGCATCAAGCTGTATTTATTAACAGAGGCTTTAAAGCTCCTTGGTACAGTGTTTGCATAAGAGTCTGCCAATTGCTATAAATGTAAATGTAGAATTATGTATTTTAAATGAATAAGTAAGGCTTGTGTTATTGTGTCACAGCTCGAGCATCCTTGGTTCGATCACGACCACGGATTAATGGCTGTGCAGAGTTTCACATGTTCTCCAAGGGTTCGCTTTGGTTTCCTATTCCTATTTGGTTATTTATTCTGCCACGTCCTGAAAGATTCAAGTAGGTGGCTGGTTGTGATTCATTTCTCCAAAGTGTAAATGAGTGTATGAATATGTGTGTACATGGTGCCTGGTGGTGGACTGGTATCCTATCCAGGGTGTTCCCATCCACTATTCTTGGCTCTAGATCCAACACAGCCCTGTCCAAGATAAAGCTTTTACTATAGTTGAATTAAGTAACTCATATTCCTTTTTTTCTTTATGGCTATATAATTTGCTTTCGCTTCGGATTACAATGATGCCCATTATCCAGCATATTCTCTTCTCTAACCAACACATCTTACATTCATCCAAGAAGCTAACTTTGGCAACGCAATTTAATTCTCCTAAAAACCCACATGTTCTGGCAGCAAACAAAAACGTTATTTAGTCACAAAATGTTCATCAGCAAGGCAAAAGGCTAAACAACAAATACTCATAAAAATGTTATAGTAAGAGAAATGACAAGGCAGAAACCATCATGGCACATTTCACTTTATTCATTTCACGTGAGAGACAAACTCACACAATACAGATACTGTTTCGAAGAAAAAACGCATATTATTGACATCAGCTGAGCAAACACAGCCTCCATTAGAATATTATAACTATAAAACAAGAAGACGTTTTAATTATATGTTCGAATCTAAGCAGCTTGCACTAATAATGCATGAAGAATTGCCAGAAGGCATAACTCCTAACAAATGAGCTGCTCTCTTAAGATTTATTTCAGTATATTTAAACATTGCCCACTGGAATAACAGCTCTGCATCAGCACTTCTGGTAAGACTCCAGTAAACTGCTTCACCACAGCACACTGCTCCCTGGCATGGTGAGACACCGCTCGAAAAAAAGTCAGTAAAATTGCCAATGAAAAATACAGCAGTATCTAGGCATACGAATTTAATCCGTTCCAGAGCTGAGTTCTTAGGGCGAAATTTTATATTGCAAAACGCATTTTCCCATAGGAAATAATGTAAATGCAGACAATTCGTTCCAGCTATACAGAAATATTACCAAAATTAACAATTACCAACACTATATTCATATTTTTGCATATAAAAGACAATCAAAACATTACATAAGACATGTAAATGAACTAAAATATAAAATTAAACCTCACTTAAATTACTTAAACCTTAATTTATGAATCCTCTTGGCACCGACTGCTTTAAAAAGCAAACTAGAATAAAAAGAAAAAAACAAAGCTAGAAGTACGCTTGACCGGCTCGGACGCTCGCATGCTGTAAATACTTTGTATAACGAGGCAAAATTCTTGCAAAATTTTAGTTCTTTAGGCGAAAATTCGCAAGGCGGATTTTTTCCAAGTGGATTCAAGTGGAAATCGGAAATAGGTGAGGTCGAGGTCAGACTTTATGTTTGGGCGTCTGAGCTCCAGTGAAGGGAATTCGTCAAGATAAAGCATTTAGAGATATCCTGTACAACTTTGTGGCAACAGTGTAAGGAAGGCCTGAATATTAGGGACGGGAATCACCAGGGCTCACCCGATAAGATATTATCACAATATTTAGGTGCCGATTCGATTTGAATTGTGATTCTTCTGTATTACGATTTTCTAAATATCACACATCAATATACTTTTTTTTTCAATTTTGGAACAATTCTTAACAAATCTAGCAAATAATTTGTTTCTACCACACACGTGTCTGCCTATGTGTGAATAGTTTAGAGTGTCATTCCTGTAGGGTTAAAGATGAACTGCAGCATATCATCACTTCAAAGAAAAAAATATATATAAATGAAAACATTTTTAAAAAATCTATTCTGGAGTCAGTGTGGCAATTTATGATTTTTAATTGAAATAATTGTTTCTCTATTGCATACTGTATAAGTGTGATGCACTTGGCAACATAATGTGAAATACTGAACGAGGTGGCTGAAAAGGAATTTGGCATTAAAATTGATAATAAAATCCATATTTCTAACACAAATTTGTTGAAACTAATTGTACATGTACTTTACTATGAAAAATGAAATCAAAAACCCGGTGGCATCAACTAGTTACCTCAAACGGCCAGGTGATGGGATGTAAGGTCTTCTGAAGGAAGTCGTTTGGGATATTGTTGAGTCCGAGCCTCCAAGTCCTCTAGTGTATGAGGCTTTGTCCTGTACACCTCCTCCTTTGCGTAGACCCATGGGGAAAAAAAATCACATGAAGTGAGATCTGGACTTCTTGGAGTCCATTCATGAGGTCCACGACGTCCCTGCCAACGTTCTGGAAAATGCTGGTCTAACCACGCACACACAGTAACAGCAAAATGAGGTGGTGCTCCTATGGGGTGGTGCTCCACTGAGACTACAACTTCTATTGCCATTACGCATTGCCTAGTTAATTTTTACCCACCCTGTTCAACACAATTCAAAGAGGTCAACTAACATATGATTTTATTTAAAAAACTGGAATCAACTGGAAGTCCAACTGGTATTTTTTAAGTTTCACTGCACAGCCAGCTAAAAAAATGAAGGCACAAAAATGGGTGGGTGAACAGTAACTTTATGGAGATTCACATATTAGGGAAGTGTCACAGACCTCCCAAGATTCCCAAATTTTTAAACATTTTGCGCTACAGGATGAACGTGATGAGACTCATTTTCAGTTCATTTCCTTTCAGAATTCATGGAATTTTAGAAATACTGAACATTTCAAACTCATTCTTTGGTCTGTGATCTTTTTTTCTGTCCAGGACATTTCGGACTGCTTTGTCAACAACCGCCGAGTAAAACTTATTTTCCCATTAATCTCTCATCTTAGAATATGAAAGATCTTTTGCTAACATAAATACCTATTTTATTTTTAACAGATGTCTATGAAAGACTTGAACGCTATCTGGTCTATCTGGAGAAACAGAAGAACATTTTATCTACATAGGAAGCACACAAATCTGAGAATATAAAAGGACAGAATATGAAATTCAATTCCTGGAGCATGAACTGACGATTGGCTTATGGTTGTTTATTCTCTTACTGTGATTCATGGCCAGAGAATAAAGCATGTTCTTTTTTTGGCAGGACATAAAGATAAAATCCAAAAAGCAAAGCTGCTAACTTTTTAGTTGCAAAATGAGAAGTTATACTTGAAGCATACTTGAGAGATTTAAACTTGATTGACATCTTAACGGCAATCTTCAGAAAGTGTTGCTTTGAGCAATGTCTAGTCATTCAGCTCCTAATGACGGGCAAAAAAAAGACGGATTTACATATGTACTGTATAAACCTTTATGTATATAAAACAGTTTGACAGCAAAACAAGATAAATTTTGGACTTTCACTTATTTTGCAAATTATTATCTGAAGACAGACCATGTTGTCTATGAAAATATTTTTGGTGAAAAACAAGGCACGGCAGCACGGAGGTGTAGTCGTTATTCCTTTCACCCTTGCATGTCCATGTTCTCGCCGTGCTTGGTATAGACCCCAACCAGGAAAAAACAAGGACATTAAGATTGACAAAGTAGTAGCTGACTCTGCTGCTCCAGACTGCACACAACCGTTCTTGCAGATTTTTTTTAAAACCCCCACCATTATGGCCTTAAGGTGCTCAATAAAAGCTCATCGCGGATTATCTATTTAATCGACTTGAGTAATCGTAAAAGCAGACAACCATAGACATTCCGAGAACTTGTAATAGTGCTTCCTGTGTTGAAAATGACTTCCTGATCTCCACTAGCAGTTTGTCCTAGACAACAAGCAGACATGACGTCATGTTCATACAGACTACTGGGATTTCTTTGTTATATCCTTATGGGACCACAGATGTTTATGCATTTGGTTGATGCCGGACCTTACATGTCACATCCCAGTACTATGATAATGTACTGCTGTCAAAAACTGAAGTGAAAATGAAACTGGTAGCTGATGATGCGTTATAAACTAAAGTGTTTGTATTCTTTTTTTAAGTTTTAACAATTTCTCTATAAAAAATTTAATTTCTGCTTTAAAGACCCTTGTTTTTCTCTAAACTGTCAAACTGTTCTTATACAATACTGTGCAAAAGTCTTGAGCACCCCCCTCATTTTTTCAAATTCTGCTTCAAAAAAGTCAGAATTTCTTGTATTTTAATTAAGAATTGAAGAAGAGTTCTCTAGGCTTCTCAAACAACTTTTTCAGATCTCATTTTTGGAAAGTTTTTGTCTCTCATTTTCAGTCTAGTCCCTGTACCTGACCAGTTTCAGAGGAATATTTTTTGTTTTCTAAGTCACGCTATTGTCTTCCATGATCCCTGGTTGGACTACTGAGGTTCTTAGATGGACGAATACGTGGATGGAAGCCACACAGTGACCCATGAATCATTCAAGCACAAAAAAAACATTTAATTGAAGGAACCAGTGAGAAATTGGTGCAGATAATAACAGATGATCAGGTCGGTGATTAGTATACTGGTGATGCTAAATGCTGAGTGGTTGGAACAGACTAGAGGGGAAATGAGGTTGCTGCTGAGGTTGGTACATAAACATTACATTTTTTTATTGTATCTTAAGGCACTTTGCAGCCTGTCACAGTAAAACACATGTTCCTATTTCTTTCATTTACTCTACATCATTTAATTTAATATGAAGAAATCAGGGGTTGCTCAAGACCTATGCACAGTACTGCATTTTAGAAAATGTTAGCGTTTCTATGGTAACGGCTCACTTGCAAAGACTTGTATAGTGGATGCTCCACATAAACAGATTGAAAGCAACTGTGAGAAGATTTTTTTTTTTTATTCAGTACTTTGGACCGAGTGTCCTGCATCAGTGCTTTAGTAAAGCTGCAATTTTAAGTTCTTCAATACGAAAGGTTTCAGGATGGTGTGCGTTGCAGTTCCGTCTCATTCAAGCATTCAAGAGAAAAAAAGAACAGACTGGGGACTGTTTATAAATGTAGTAATATAAGTTCTTACATGAACAAACTTGTTCAGAGCGTGTTTCACTTCATTCAGGATAATAACAAAATGACAACATTAAAGAAATTGCTCAGCGTGCCTTTCTTTAATGAAAATAAAAAATGTTGAACGGGGTCACGGGAGGCTCAGGGCATGAGGTGTGGTACAACCCTGGAACACATATAGTAAGCACAGGCAAGCTATGGGTAAGATGGAAATGGCAGTTAGCCTAATCTGCATGTCTTTGGACTGTGGGAGGAAACCAGAGTACCCGGGGGAAACCCACCAAGCACGGGGAGAACATGCAAACTCCACGCACACAGGTCCTGGAGGTATGAGGTCACAGTGCTCACCACTTGCCTTGTGGGCAAACTGTAGTTCGATAAGAAAAATAAAATACTCAAACAAACTGTTTTATATCTTTTATAGGAGAGCGATTTGGACAACATTGTCCTTTTATGCAAGTTACAGATGAAACCCTGAAACAAACACAGTACAACAGAATGAAACTGACATTTTCGTGTGGGCGGACACAGGTACAAACCTGAACATGGCATCAGATTAACCTACTCGCAGGAACAAAACACTGTTTCTTCATGAAATGGGGGAAACTGAAGAACTTGTCCCCAGGCTTTATAACCGATTTCAAATGGTGCTAGAAGATGGAGCAGACTCTAAGCACCAGAGGAAATCAGTCATCGTTTGGTGGGGTGAGAGTGGACAGGAGAGTGCTGGGTGAGAGAGAGAGAGAACAAAGGAGGGAATGCTTCCATCACAAGCCCACACAGTGCGCTTTAGGAACACCAACACAGACAGGCAAGCACAGAAGGAATAGTGTTAGTCGTTCATCAGACGGTAATGGATCTGTAAAAGAGACAGCGTATAATTCTTACTCTATATTCTATATATTAACCCTATATCCTCTATCCCTTACCTTATATACACATTGGCATGATTTAGACCTCTCATGTTGGTGTTTGTTTGTCTCTTATAAATGTGAAGCCGTTCTTGTGGGCATCAAATGATCCAGTGAGAAACATTAATATCCGAAATACAATTACTTCCAACTTTAAACAGTTCGGCACAATTTTATAACGTACTAATCAGTGTGAAATTGGCTTTCTGATGATTGTTTACAATGTTGCTCGCATTCCAAGCTTAATTTTTCATTGTAATGTCTATATACACATTTTATGTAAAATGTGCATTTGGCAGACGCTCTTATCCGGAGCAACTTACTGTACACAAAAGTGCTTTAATTAGATGTCATTTATGACGGGAAGTTATATGGGAACTAATGCAGGGGCTAAAGCTATCAGTGGGGAATTGAAGGAAACCTCAGACCGAACAAAAGTGCCACCGGGAGGCTCAAAGGAACCTTTCAGACAGAATGTTTGGATTTTAATGCATCTTAACTAATTTCAATTAGAACTGGGGAGTAAAAAACGCCTTGGCAAACATATTGGTCACCTTTCGCGTTCTTTCTTTTTGTAAATCGATTTTTTTCTCTGGAATTCTCACTAATTTAGTCGTGGCCGATTCCTACAAATCATTAGGGCACTCCCCCATCAAGGCTACAACTACCAATCAGGGAGGGCGAAGGCTTTAATAATGTGTTTCCTAATGTGTTACACATGACGCTAGCCAAACGTATCTGTTCGAACTGCTTGCTCACACGCCATTGGGATGAGCTTAGAAATCCCCATGATTGGCTGGATTGATGCATCCACATCCCATCTCTCCCAATCAGCCCTCTAGGCGCCCGGGCGTGGGAGGATACAGCTTCACTCCGGATTCGAACTTGCGATCTCTAGATGATTAAATAAATGTCCGGTCACTGCGCTAAAGAATCTGGTGCTGACATGACTAGCATTTATAAAAGAACCTCAGTGGAAGTTCCCCTTGTGGTTTCTTTGCTGCTCCACAGCTGCCATTCCTCTTCAGGAACACTGATTTCAAATGGTGCTAGACACTGGGTAGAACACATCTAAACCACCATGTGAAACCAGCATCCGGGAGAAGATGTGCTCTCGGTCGGTGCCTGCGCGCCGTGTGGAACACGGCAGGAAATGGAGAAAGCGCTGTGATAGCAGGTGGTTCAGTTTGAGAGGAAGTCGCTGGTCCTGTTAAAACACATGACGGCAGCAGCGCGACCGTCCGCCGAACTGGTTTGTGTCACGATGACGGAACAACTTTGCATGGCCAGTGAAGCGAGGTGAAGAGCAGCCCCGGCTGCACCGTGCTTTGTTTATCTGCGTGCTCGAAAAGAAAAAAAATATCTATAAATCACTGCATGAGCAGCAGCCGTGGGAGGATGACGTCAGGACCTTTTAGAGGGCGAATGTTAGGAGTCAGAAAACATGAGTCACGGATTCACAGCTTCTCTGAACACTAAACGCTATAGAGACAATCGGGTCTGTGTACTCACCTGAACTTTGATTTTGTTTTGTTTTTTTTCGCCTGGTGAGCTCGCTTAAACCTCCATTGTATGTAGACAATCGCAAATAACTTGATGAATGGACAAAGGACGATCCATCAGTTTGACCAGCTTGGCCTTTGCTTTGGCAGCTGCTCAGCGTGACCTTTTCATGCAGGGTTATCTGGTACAGTTACTGTACAGCCCATCTACTTGGAGATTTTGATGTTGTAGGAATCCCAGCAGTTCTGATTGGCGGTATCTGCAGTATTCATCGTTGCATGCCACGTTCATTACACCCTTCATAATGCTCTCCCCATGCCCAATCACTGAAAATGTCGTTTACAGCAGAAATGTTTTTTCCACCTGCAGCTTCGTTTCAAATCCAGACCAATTTGGTGTACAAATTGCAACCCTGGCAACACAGACGCATTCAATCAAAGCTGAGAAAATGCATTACAAAAAAAAAAAAGAAAGGAAGAAAAAAAAGAATTAGACATTATCACCAAGCAGCGATGTCATAATTGGGGTGTAAAGTGTAACGATAATAAGCAACCCAGAGATGACAGTGGCAGTAAAACTCCCTGACACAGCACAAAAGAGGGAGAAAAAAAGCCTTGAGAGGAGGAAGTGTAGTAAAAAAGAAACCTGTTCTCTTCAGATAGTGCAATTATGAATCATTATGGTGTACAGATGTAGAAGAGTAAACTCAACCAATACTGTGTTAAAAGCATGTTCAGTGTGAGCAGACCGCACAAAAACGACATCCTAGCATGTGTAATATTCTTAAATCTAGCCAAAAATATCTATAATTTCTTAAAACAAGATTATTAAGCTTAATTCTAGTCAAATGATAATAAATTTGGAAGTGAAAAAGGTTTTGTTTACTTGGCAGAGAGATTTTTTGTTTGAAATTACTAAAACTAGCAAAAGTATCCGCTGATAGAACGAGACATTTCTGCTTAAATTTTTTAAATACCATTTTGAATAGAAATATTATTAAGCTTAATAATCTTGTGTTTGATTTGCAATTTTTTAGAGCATACAGTATAGATATACAGTATGTAAGATATTTTCATGCATCCTTTATACCGCTTAGCCTGTATACAGGGTCGCGGGAGGCCTCGAGTGTATCCCAGGAGACTTTCGTCACGGTGCCAATCCATCACCTGGCACAAGCACACACTAATTGGAAACACCAATTAGCCCTAATCTGCACATCTTTGGACTGTGGGAGGAAACCGGAATACCCAGAGGAAACCCACCAAGCACGGGGAGAACATGCAAACTCCACACACAGACCTGAGGTGGGAATTGAACCCGGACCCTGGAGTTTTGAGGGCACAGTGCTAACCACTATGCCACCGTGCCACACACAGGGCTGTTTTTATGACTACATTTTTTCTTGATGCTCCACTAAGATTGCAAAATTGAACCAAGTAATCCCAAGAAAGCACTTTTCGTGGTGGTTTATCTGGGTGTCACTAAAATCAGACTGAGAGTTTTCAGGCTCATCATCTCAAGGGTTGGTCCAAACCATAAGGTGGGCGGTAGGCTGTCAAACGGATACACGAGTGAAGTTGTTTACTTGCTTGCAACCACAGGTGTGGCCCTGAAACAAGCTTTGCCATCACCGAGTTCACCCCAACCCTGACCTCAAATGACTCTGAACGCTGGTTTAAACCATAACTGCGCTGTTGTTTTTTAACAAATTAACTCATGTGTTATAAATTATACATTAAAAAACTCTAATTGTAATTATAATACTACTTCAATGTATAAATAATAATAATACATTTTTTTTTAAAAACACCGCTACTGCAAAGCAGCATGCAGCTCAGTGTGCAAACACAAGAGGGCAGTGTTTCAGCCACAAATCACTGGTTGGAGACTGCACTGGTTTTGAAAACATGCGCACACGCTTCAAATATGTGCGCGCGCGGGTATGCATGCGTGTATGAAAAGCCCACCATGGAAGCATTATTTCCTTTTCCCAGTCGCTCCATTTCCTCTTCCATTCTCTCCCAGGAAGTGGCACAAAAACAACAACAAAAAAATAGACATTCATATTCAGACGTGCTCAAAAAGAATGTTTTTTTTTTAAATTCACTAGCGTTGATGACATCAGCTCAGCTGCTTCCTACTTCCTCCTTTTCAGCCTGTTTGGATGGTTCAGCTGGCGTTTATATAACCTCTCTTTGCCTCTTTCCACACGGCCGTCCAGGTTTCCAGCAAGCATGGGTAAACACTTTCCGTTTTCGTTCCCTCTGAGCGAGCGCCGGAATGACGTGGCTCCTGGAAGGCCGCAGTTTGCCCGGGTTAGAGTCGTCCCCTGTGATTGCCCTGACAGAACCGCACTTCATGCTTCGTGAGCACAAAACCATGAGTTTATGTCTTGTGCGGTGGCAGTCAGCTGGAAAACAGAGAAGAGGGAAGGGTGATCTGTATCTAAAATGGACAGACAGAAAGAGAGAGAGAGAGACACAGAGAGCGAGAGAGGGGAAATCAAAGATGAAAGCAAAAGCAGATACACAATGGCGTCTAGCCAGGTTTGGTCGCTGGCCAAAAGTTTATTATTCCAGCCATTTCTGATTAATCCATAAACAACGCGTTTATACCGTTTTGTTTTATCTATGTATTGTTCAATTTGATTTCAAAGAATGTCCAGATAACAAGCTAGATCCTGTTATCACTTCCTGTCTCACAGCTCTCTCTTTGTCTTCTTATCTCTCGCTTAAAATTAATGAGACAGAAAAAAAAAAGTACGCATACCTGTGAATAAGCTGTTACTATAGCAACAATAAGGTGTTAGAACAAATGCATTCATATAAAGATTACTCTCAGAGCTGATGCTGTTATAGAAAACTAACATCAACACCTATCTGACCAATCAGATCAATCAGACACCTGAACTGCGCTCAGGGGTGACAGTCAGGCGTGCTTCAACGGTTAATACCTTACACCTTAATACCATATAGCTACTGCCATAAGAGAAAGAGAGAGAGAGAGTGTGAGTCATAAAAACACCCTTTATAGCGCAATACATCATATTTTGGACAACCTGTGATCCTTAACAAGCTCCACTGGGTCTAAAAAAAGAAATCAGCTTCAGGATCGGGGTTTCGAGAGGGTCGTGACATTCTGACTGTAAATACAGGCAGAGACCGATATAGACGCAGATGGCGGCCGGGGTGATTACTTCTACTTCTATTTGTATTTAACCTCCAGTGATGATTCATATCTGCATCAGAAAAAGGTAATGAGCGTTTGTATGTGTGTGTGTGTGTTTATTATTATGAGGATCTAATTAACACTTGGCGGAGGGCGAGATATCAAAGTGTGACGCACAGCAGCACAGAGTGTTGTGCTTTCACACCCCCCCCCCCCCCCCCCCCCCCCCCCCCCCCCCCCCACC
>JAOVVA010000016.1:12186366-12201909 GCA_028565275.1 Leiocassis micropogon
TTTCACCCCCCCCCCCCCCCCCACATCCCCCCAGCCATCAGCCCGAGAGGCTTCGATCCCCGCGCTATGTGTCATTCCTGTAAGCGGTCCTAAAGCGACAACTCGTTAAGTTAAATCCTGAGGTCTCGCCGTATGACACGGAACCGCAGGTCCGAGGACAAGCTTACGCTTTGTAAAGACGAGGTATGTGACAATGTGACGCGCACACACACACACACACAGGCGCGCGCGCACAAAGACATCTGAGAACTTATCAAACCGGATGAGTCGACCAGAGTCGAACACAATGACTCACATGACTTAAGCAGAGGAAAAGTACTGAAAGAAAATCATTTCAGCTAATTTGGGATTAAACTTGTACGGCGTAGCAACACGCCCATAACGATGCGAAATCGAAACTGGAGTTTATCTGCAGCTAAAGTTTATTCGCCGTCCACAGGTCTTGCAAGGGAAAGGACTTCGGCTACACCGTAGACACGCGAGGTGCAAAATAATGAGTCTTACGGTCATGTGATCGCAATCCGCAGCCCACAACCTGACAAACACAACACAGAATCAACACTTGTACAATCTCATCTCACCATCTCACATCCTTTTTCAATTTTTTGCATTATATATATATATTTTTTTTACCTCGACGTTAAGAAAAGCTGTTTTCATTTCTATGGCTTTTCTTTTTTCTACCCTACGCCACAGCACTGCTGAATTCTCTGAATTCTGACTGGTCAGAGGGTTTCGGTGAATATTTTACATCAGCAGCTCTGCAAGTATTTCTGGCTGCGTACTGCACCACCCTGTCATTAATCATCTTCCTTTTGTAAGCAAGCTCTGAAATGCTTTACTCTGAGCTTAGTGCTGGTTAGAGACGTTAGTGTTTATTTGCAAACTGCCATCTGTCTTTTTTTTTTTTTTTTTTAACTTATGAAATGACGGCGTCCAGAGTGAGTTCATCACAAGACTGGATTCAAATGAAAGAAATTTGCAATTTTTCCTGGATCTAACCTGGATCCTGTCTGAATGGACTGTGAAGTAAAGCGGCAGTGTAATGTAATGTAATGTAATGTAATGTAAAGCAATCAGTTGTGCTGATGTTTAATGTTCAAGATGAGACGAGCTTAAAATAATCCTGAAGGCAGTCCATGCTTTAGTGTTGAATATTAATTCAAATAATATCCAAGTGTTAATTCTTTATTTAAACACTAGATGGTGCGGCTTGACAGTTTTTGTGCGGCTTGACACAAACAAAATTGCTATTAGTCTACTTCTAATATTAGTTAGATATTATATATATTAGTTCTTGGGTTTTCCCTCCAGCTATATCTAGTAGTGATGGGTCGTTCATGAACGATTCGATCTTTTTGAACGAATCTTTAACGTGACTCAGAAGAACGAGTCGTCTCGGAGAGTGATTAGTTCGTTTTCTACTGGGCACGCATGCGTAAATCACCGCGAAACCCCCGTAAGTTATGTACAGGAAACAGAATTGAGCGATTCTTTCTCAATGACTCTTCTACTCCGAGTCGTTCGTTCTTTTGTCACGTGACTCCCATAGACGCTATGTAGTGCGATAGATTCAAAAGAACGAACGACTCAGACTAGAAGATATAAAAGGTGAACTACTCATTCTGTTTATTATAATATGTCCTTAGCGGCATTGTAATATTTTCATTACTGGAACTATTGCCAAAATTTGTGTATGTAGACGTGTTGAGGGTCTGTTTATTGAAAATGCAAAATTTTATTTTATTTCTGATCAAAAGAACGAAATGAACTAAATGACTCAAAAAAAGATTCGTTCATTTTGATAAATGAGATTTAAAGAACCGAGTCACTAAAATGATTCAAACTTCCATCACTAATATCTAGCCTGGCCAAAAAAAGCCAAAATTTTCACAATTGGTTTCATAAAGCAAAGAAAACAACTAAGGAGATTTGTAGAAATAACAGCGATGTTTAATAGTAAAAGTAAGAGCATTAAGGATCATAAAGATTGGACTTTAGAGCAATGGAGAAAGGTCATGTGGGTCTGATGAGCTCAGACTGATGGGCGTGTCAGGGTGAGAAGGAAAGCACATGAAGCGATGCACTGATCAGCCGCTAAAATACGGTTACATTGCGGTGGAATCTTTATAGCGCAGGCTCTTTTTGTATAGGGATAAACGACGATTGCTAGTCCTAATTGTGTGGTCTCATGGAGATCAAGATCTCATTTTTAAAGACAGACACGTTGTGGTAATGAAATTATGGTGTATGAAATTGACAAGCCTATAAACCTGTAAAGCAGGTTACAACAAAATGAGCAGACTCTACAGCCATGCCCCAAAAATCAAGCAGAAAGCTAGGAAAGGTGGTACATATCTGGAATAGGATGGACTGTGACGATTAGATGTCCACACACTTTTGACCACTTTTCCAAAGTGCCCACTGTCCAAGCCTCTGGAGGCAATGTTACAATCTGGTGGTTGCTTCAGTTGGCAATAAAATAAAGTCAGCCGATGACCTGAATGTAGTGAATGACCAGGTTTATCACATCTTTGGTGTTTTTCTTCCCTGATTGCACGTACTATACTATACTATACTATACTATACTATACTATACGACTCAGACTGTGAAGAGGCTGCCTCATTGCACACCGTAGTCAAAGGTAAAGGAGGTCAAACGAAATCGCAGGTTGTTTCTCATTTGTGTCAATCACAACCAAGTACACAGTTCGAATATGTTCTCACCGCCAACAATGAAAAAGGAGAAAATTTTGCATTTCAAGATTTTTTTTACTGCACGTCGTGACTGAACTACAACTCCATCCAACAAAGTGTGACATTCACTGTGATTTTGGACACCTTTAAGCACACTGACTCTTTTTCACTCAAGTAAATCTAATAGTAAAACAAATATTTGAATGTCATTTGGAGGAAATATATTTAGGTCATTAAAGTATGTTACATGCTCAAAAAACAAATTTTTCAACTGTGTTGTCGCTTTACCAGAACGAAAGCCAAAGGCATAGTCATGTGTCTAATGGGTTTTCCAAAATAGATATTTTAATGCCTTTCTGCTCACTAGGTTTGATCTAATAAAAGCTCTAAGTAATGTTGTGCCGACTGAAGCTACACTCAAACTGTTTTTGGTCTGATCAATTAACGTTCAATCACTTCACTGCAGGTACACGAGCGAGAAAAAGCAAAAAAAAAAAAAAAACAACGCTCCTACCGCATACACAACAATCCTCTAAATAACTCTTCCTACAAGGCACTTTCTTTTTCCAAATACTTTCAGCTAAATTATTTCTCCCATTTAGCCATTCGCTCTAAGCCAAGACACGCTCTAGGGAACTTCTCTGGAACTGCTCTGGAGATCTTCAGTGGAATTTCAAACATCTGGCCGGCCCTTTTGATGGGTTTACAGGAAGAGTTTGACCTCTGGTTCATTTCTTCTCGCTCGTTATGAAACAGCGGCATGAGAATGAAACTGTTTTGTGGTGAAAAACATACAAACAGCCATGACAATTAAATTGGAGAGGAGGGACAAGTAAGGGAGAAGACCCAGAAAAGCCTTGGAAAAAGCAGAGAGAGAAGAGCAGAGAAACAGACCTCACAGTGGAGAAGTCTTTCTCTCTGACCACCATTTATGTACACAGCCCCACACACACACACACACACACACACACACACATACCCAAGCCCACGCTCAGACATTAGACGGGCCAGTGAGGACAAGGTTTCAGTATGACGTGTGGATGAAAGAGGGGATATGATGTGAGTTGAGTCATAGTAAACATTTCCACATTTACTTAGGAGCCTGTCTTCTATTAGCATTCATCTTACTCTCTTGTGTGTAGTTGTGTGTGTGAGTACAGATTTGACTATCACGTAAAATATTTGCACCTGACAAGTAAACCCCTTCTGTTCCTTTTCACAGAATAAAATTTGCACCGGTATTATTACCATTGCAAATTAGACGGCAGACAAGTTTAATGCATCCTGAAAATCTAAGGCGTTGCTCATCGGATGAAGCCGCGACACTTAGCGAAATGCTAAACCGTTACTGCTAATTCCTTAGGGCTAAAATGCGGAAATATTGGTGGAATATTTCTTTATAGCACAGGCTCTTTTTGTATCGGGATAAAACTATTACGCACTCTAACTATTATTAATGAGTGTGTACGATTACTAGTACAAACAGGCGACGATTGCTAGTCCTAATTGTGTGGTCTCATGGGGATCAAGGTCTCATTTTTAAAGACAGACACGTGAAATTATGGTGTATGAAATTGACATGCCTGTAAAGCAGGTTACAACAAATGTATCTTAAGTAAATCAAGCTAGCTAGGTTAGTCCAAAAATCTAACAGAAAGCTAGAATAGGATGGATCGTGATGGTTAGGTGTCCACACACTTTTGACCATATACTGTATATCAAGCTTTTGGTTAACATGAAATAAGATTGGACTATATATAAATACAGAAATAAAAGCCTTAGCTCTTCTCGTCCATCTGCAGCAGTCAGTCTTGGCACTGCTTGACTTAGGTGCAAGTGCTGGAAATGTTTCTGTGACTGATAAATACGACTCTAAATGACTCAAAATGACTCATGGGGAGCCGCCGGCTGCATCCCCACGCGACCAGCAGACTGCTTGGCTCTCTGCTCCTCGATCTCTTTTTCTCTTAACATGTTTCTCTTTAGCCCCATTTGCTTTCCATTTCAACACCCCGACCTCACTTCCTCTGAGTCAGGCAGCAAGTAGGCCCCAAATCTCGACTCCTGTTAAAAGCCGCGCACTCTGCCAATGACTAATCGGTAATAAAAGACCTAAAGAATGCGAGGCCCAGCTGCATGCGTGTAGCAGACACCGGCGAACCCTTTGAGGGCCTGCCGACGACACGAGCTCCTAACCGCACGGCCGACTCATACAGAAGGAAGCCGTCAGTCCTTGCCCCTCTGGCACGGCGCCAGGGTGGCTTCCCAAAAATCGAAAGGAGCCATGAAAAAAAGTGGCTTACTGTAAGGAGTCCTTCCTGGAATCCTGACGGATGACTGTACGGAAAAATAATAAACTCTGATAAGTTGTCTGAAAAGTGTACCGTTTCAGGAGAGCAAGATAAATCACTTGTGTGTTTAACAGTTAATGATTTAAGTTTATTTTATATTCCGTTAGCTGGAATAACATCGGCGGGCGGGGAAAAAAAAAAAAGGCTCGTTATCGTATCGTGGATCATATAAACAGCTTTGATGTCGTCACCAGGATGCTATTCTAACTCTGTATAGAAACAATGAACTGGGTGTGAGAAGCTTGTGGAACCTGACTTGGAGAAAAGTACACTCTGGTGCGAACACGATGACTTAAAACTTCTTCCAGTTCATGTCCTTCGAACAGCCTGAAACCTCAGTGTGCTGCGATTGGCTTCTACCGGGAATCAAAGTGCACTACAGGTATGACTCCAATGCCTCGTTTAATTGTTATGCAATACTCTACGCCCTAGTGCCGAGCTCTCTATCTGAGATCAACAGCCTAGATCAATAAAGACATGTCGACTATCGTCATGGATCCTTTCCTTCTTTCTTACAGTAAATCAGAAACACAAATCCTGAGACTCTGAAACACAACGGGTTGAATTTCATGCTTGCAGTGGATGCGGAGCAGGGTGTATTCCCGGACTTGCACCCCATGTTCCTGGGAACTAGGCCCTGGATCCAGCAGGATAAGATAAAAGGAGGGCAACCTCTGATCTCAAGGTCTTCCAGTTAGATTTGACTTCTTATAGAGTTTTCTAGCCAATGAAGAAGAGAAGGAAATCTCAAGCTATTCTACTATATGACAGTACAAAGAAATACTCTTAGCAAAGCTTAATGCTTTCTACAAACTATAAACTCATAAACAGATCTGCGAATGTCCAGTCATTAGTTTATCTTGCATTATAGCAATGCATTAATTATTTACAACCGTTTTATTGTGTTATTAAATTACTAACAAAACACCCAGAGAGCATCAGTTCTTCATGTTTGTTTTTCTTTCTTTCCTTTTTTTTATGAAAGCACTTGGAAGAGAAGGAGCAGACTGTTTTTTTTAAGTCTATAGTAACTTAAATAACCACTCTATACAAAAGTGATGCGCTGAAAAGCATCTCAGAACGCACAAACCTTTTCCAAATGTAAAGATTAAAGCGAGCTGTGATTCATGTTACATAAGTAATATTTCATTTCTCATTTTCGAAAGATCTGCTGCTTGTTCTATAGTTACACCCACAAGGTCAGGTATGAATTAGTCTAGCTGGGCACAATTAAAGACGCCCACACCATAGAGAGACTCCGCTGAGACTTTATATCCATCATTTAATGTCGTGAAAAGAAAATAAAGCTTTTATTGAAATAGTACCTGGGTATATTCTGCCTGGCACGGATGCTAACACCCGTTCCACATTATAAACCGAAGTTTAACGTTTGAAAAGAACTTTATTGTCATTACAGACATATTGGACTACATGTAGTCGTTACGAGGCAGCTAGACACCATGATTTTGGATAATCTACTGTATACATGCTATACATAAGCACAAGCACAGTTACAGGAATGGCAGCATGACTAACACACACACACAAACCAGTGGGAATGTTCAGTAATCTGGCCAAATTTTCGGTAACAACAACAACTCGGAGAAAGTGTTCCAGCTGTAATGAGTGTTTTGGTGTGCTAAGATACGGTCTTTGACAGAAGCTGGTATGAACTCTAGCCTAAATACGATGACGTCATAGCTCGGTGTGAATACGCCAGTCCCTACCGCGGACGCCAAACTAAGCAAACCCGTTTCGGACCCGACTACCGCAAACACCATGGGGAATTCACCAGCACCTACACCTATACAGTTCACAGAAATACACACACATAGTGTATTTTTGTTTTAACGTGTAAGCAATACATATTTACGGAAAGTGTGTGACTGTGAGTGTATAGCAGGATCACCATGTTACTATGTAATACGGATGGAAAAGCTAGTACACATTATTATCCTTAATCATATAGGCTATAGTAGACTTTTTTCTCTTAAAGGAGCAATGAGTAATTATTCCAGTTTCGTCCTTACAGACCTCTAATACAAATTAATTTCATTATACATCTGAACACTTGAGGGTTAATAAGGGCCAATAGTGGCGCTGGGGTTTGAACCTGGTACCTTCCGAGCAGTAATCAAATGCCTTAAGATGCATATTTTATACCACCCTTTTACAAATCGGATCTGTTGCACTCCTCTTCCAAACACGCTGTTTCAGTGTCTGTTTAATGTTGTTTTTGTTGAGGGGTCGCCACAGCGAACTGACTGATCCGCACAAACACTTAGGACAGGTTTGACATTGGATACCCTTTCTGGATGCAACCTGGGGTTTGGGCATTGGGTGGGAATCGAACCCGGGACTTCCGCACGGCAGACGAGAAACCTACCAATGAGCCACCGATGCCCTGTTTAGAGCTACTCCTGAGCCACGCCCCACCAACCCGGGGGAGGGTTTCCCTCATATGATGTCACATTAGGGGAAAAAATCTCATTGGCTTGTTTAATACAGAAATAGGAAAACGACAAAAAAGCGAGGAATGCTTGTTTTCTCCTGTGTTTTTATTTTATTTTATTTTATTTTAGCATCTCTGGCTAGAATGTTAACACGGGGACGTCTATGAAGGATAAAATTAGTCTTATTTAAACGTGTGTTTTTACAAGTTTTGTAAGGAGTCTCCAGTATCAGTGCTTTGATCCAGTGCTTTTGATAAATCTGTTCAGTGAACTAATTGCTTTCCTACAGCATTACTTTTCCACTATACTTGTTTTTCTATTTATACGGAATAAATCTTTTGGCAAAAGTTTTGGCATCCTGCTGTGGTGTTATAAAAATATAAAAATATCTCGTGAGTTCGGGGTGGTAACAGTATCGTATCGTCCTTAGGCTAAGACTAAATTACACCACCCTGTTGTTGATTATTTTCTGATAAACGGCACGCATTAAGTGTTTTTTTATTCCTTACATATCACTCTAGTCGTACTGGAAAGCTGAGACTGTAGTGCATGAGCTATTGCATTTCTCTCTCTCCTTTTCTCATCCGCTCTCTGAAACAAACACAAACACAAACACACACACACACACACACACACACACAGGCCCGGGTGACGCACAGTTCCAGCTCACTGGCTGCTCCGAGACGTAGTAATGTTGTCATGGCTGCTCACATCCCGAGGCCAGAACACTCCATTAAAACCAAGCCAGTGTTACCCAATAGTGCACCTCGCTCCGCAAAACATAGTGTTGCACCTTTTAACTACAACAGAGAGCATGTACACAGACACACACACACACTCTCTCACACACCCACTGCTGTTTACCCATGAGCGCATGGGAGAAAGGTGGGTGTGGTTAAGTCTCCAAATGTACATCGGATCGATTTACCTCAATTTGTCCTTTGTTCCATGGTTTTCTATTCCGCCTTCTCCAGGTCGCTCTATTATTCCTATTCATATCACTATTTCCATCCTTGTCTTAATCACCACAAGCTCACACTCACACACACGCACACACACACACAAACACAGAGCCTGAGCAGGTAGTGGGATGGGCCAGAGCTGTCCAGTTTCAGTTACCTTCTGTGCGTGTTTGACGCACTTTCGGCTCTCGGTTTCACACAGATGCAAACGCACACACACACACACACACACACACTTCACAAGCCCTAACTCATTCGAGAAATACTACAAAGCATCTGAAGTATCTGAAATAACTAAAATCGCTTAATCGCTTAAGTGGTCACAAACCTGGTGTTACCTCGGCAGGATGGGATCTCTCCGTCCGCCACAGCGCTCCAATCATCCGTCCAAATCCGGATCGACTTCTCGGCGTGTTCCCGAAGCCCGGCGGGTCATCCGTCCGCCGCCGAATCCTTTTTCTGTCAGATCTAACAGAGCACCTGCTTCGGCTCCACTAATTAGGCTCTACTGAGACAGAGACAGAGAGACAGAGAGAGAGACAGAGAGAGAGACAGAGAGAGAGTTTGAGAATCCCTTTCTAAAACAGGGTGTGTCTAAGCATTCATGAGCATTCACAAACACATAGTCATAAAAAAAAACATGAAAAAGGAAGCACACACCCATGAAAGAGAATTAAAGAAACATGGCACCGATGGAGAGAGACAGAGCGAGAGAGAGAGAGAGAGAGAGAGAGAAAGTTGAACTCCACCCCTTTTCCTTGGCACTTTTTCTTCCACACACACATACACACACACACATACACACACACACACACACACACACACAAAATCCCACAAATCTCACAGCATGGACGCTCCACTTCTTGGCATGTCGGATTTCTGCAGAAGGAACACTTTGCGCATTCTTTACAGCTACAAACCAAACCGCACACCAGACTCGAGCCACATTTGTAAGCGGATTCGCGAACCGGACCTCCAGACGAGCGACCCATCGGATTCTTGCCGTATTTTTATTTTTGAACGACACGAGCGAGCCCGAGACAAACACGGTGATGAATGCGATTTCCATTTCAGCCGATCGGAAAGCCTGTCCCAGAATACCTGTGTGGCAGACAGGAGAATTCACACTGAACAGGCTTTCACACACTCCTAGCCCCGCCCACCTGCATGTTAGTAGGAGGAGGGAGGAAACCGGAGAACCCAGAATAAAGAGTCACCAGTGAGAGGGGATCGATGCACCACGCGGACCAGTAACCTGAGCTCAGGATCGGATCGGCGGTCGCCGTGACCTAATGTGTGTGCCCGTAAACACACACTCATACACACACTCACGCACTCACACACACACAAATCCTGCACCTCGTACACATCACTTAACAGCTTGAAAGGTCAGTTACTGTAGTGACCAGACGTGTTGGGAGGAAAGGAAGTGGAGCTGCACCTGGTGGAGCTCATCCTGAAAGCACACACACACACACACACACACGCACACACAAAGGCCAGGTTGACATGGAACTCCCCTTCTATCTCCCTTTTTCTCTCTCTGTGTTTATTAGAATCGCTCCCCGTCCATCCGTCCGTCTCTCCCTCCCTTTCTTTTCCTGTTCTCCCTATTCTTGTTTTTCTTCTCCACCGAGCCAGATGGCAGCAGCGCCATTTCTTAGTGCTCCGTCATTTCGTGCTAGCCCCGTCATTCCCGGCCAGAGATCGCAATCACACTGCGCTCAAACTCGAAATCAATCAATAAATAAAAACGGGTGTCTAACTCGGGTATGGGCGTCAGCTCTCAGACTTTACCGTCGATCATCCGACGCCTTTCACGCGGCGAGGGCGTGCGACCCGGGTTGACGCAGGTTAGGACGAAAAAAAACCTGTGAAGCTTCATACACCTTGGCGAGATTGACTCAGTGCTCTGGATCGCGTGTACAATACAGGGTTGCGTCACTGGGGAGTCAATTAGACGACAAGAGACGCTACGGACGCGGGCGTGACGCGGGAAACAAAACCAAACAATAACGAAAGAGAGTTATGAGAGGAACGTTCCTAGAGAAACCCGCGGACCGAAGCGGTACAGGAGCGTCCATCGCCTGATTACGGCGAGCAAACAAGGGAGCGCCTGTTTACAGCGCTGTGTTAAATCCACATCTTGAGGTTGTAACAAAATTTGAACACATGTTCAGGTCACACTGACATGACGAGTGTGTGTGTGTGTGTGTGTGTGTGTGAGAGGGTTTACGAGAGCCGCATTACGGGTTGATAATCAGGGCAAGGTGCATAGCGCAGTCATCCTGGCCCTCTCCCTTTCACCTCACACAGTCACACATTAACACTAATTACCGAAGCTCTGGCATGGGCATGATCGTAAAAAACACAAACAACTGCACTGTGTGTGTGTGTGTGTGTGTGTGGTTCAAACTAGAAGAATCGTACATCGGTAGAACACAAAACAGAAAATCCTGACGGAAAAATTGTAAGCGATATGCAGCATCATTCAGAGTTCACGACACACACACACACACACACACACACACACACATACACACACACACAACTCTCACTTCTCCAAGCTGAAAATCCAACACACCCACAAAGCCACTACGTTACAGCTGCGTTCGTCCCCTGGAACACTCACGTCTCGCGTCCTGCACGCGCGTGTCCGTCTGTCCCGGCGCCTCGCTGCCTTCTGAGAAATACCGAAAAGGAAAGAGACTAAAGAGAGAGAGGGAGAGAGAGAGCGAAAGAGAAAGTTATCCTGTGTGTGTGCTCCGGAGTGACTGAGCTTCTAGGACTGTCATCCTCCCTCTGAGTCTGAGCACAGTCTGCTATTGTGATGGTGTGGATGTGTGTGTGTGTGTGTGTGTGAGAGAGAGAGAGAGAGAGTGCAAGGAAGAGTGCGTGCTCATAATGTGTCAGCTACACAGTCACACATGACACATCCAGCGGCTCCAATTTCTCCCGAGTGAGTCAACACGTAAGCAATCGCATTCTCGCTTTCTCTTCCTCATGCCTTTCCAGTCCTCCCTTCGCCTCTCCGCCTCACTTTCTGTAAACGCTTACCGGCTCATCCATCACATCTGAGTCATCGCCGGGCCCGCGGCGCGCTATTCCGGACAGCAGGTTGTGCTGTTTCGCCATCCTCGTTAATCATGTAGCTGTTTTTGTTGTCTCATACACACACACACACACTCACACGGGCGGATTGTGAAACTTGAGAAAGATAGAGAGGGAAATCAAAAATCTTAAAAAATTTACAAATCACACTTTTTTTTTTGTAAGACAAACATGTGCGCTTCGCTTCATTCGGATCAAATGAGCCACAGATCACATCATCTCTCACACACACACACACACACACGAGAGCATACAAATAATGCGTGAAATCTCATCTGACTCACATAAACATTGGAAATGCACCCAAAAACACAGAGAACCACAGTGATGTGGCAAAAAGCCGGCCCTCCATCCCACCCCAATCATACAACAACACCTACTTACCCGGGGAGGGCGGGGCAAATATCTGCTCTCTCTCTCTCTCTCTCTCTCTCTCCAAGACACACAAAGACAAGCTCTTTTCACTTGTTATAAGGCAGTAAAACCCACCCGGAGAGAGAAGCGCTATCCGCCCTGCTCCGCATCCATCACCCCGTTCAGACTCCCCCCACGTTTCCAGCACCGCCGTGAATGACAGGGAAACAGGAGTACGTCATCCCTCCCACCGTACCACATGCCAAACCCTGGCTAGTTTTGAACTTGTTGCGACATTTTTGTCATCGTCAAGGTATTCCCAGACACACACCGTGAGAACTCCTGCTTCAATAAACGCTCGTATCAAAACGCAAAAAAAATAATAAAATCTCGACTCCTACCCTAACTGACGAAGGTGTGTGTGTGTGTCTTTCTCATAAAAAAAAATAAATAATAATAAAAAAGAAGCAAAAGAACACTTCAGTGTGCCATAACCAGTTTGCAATTCGGGGCGTTTCTTCTTCAGCATGCAAACTACAGTGTTGTAAATGCAAATAAGGACTGAAACCAGGACAAAAAAAAAAAAAAGTGATGAGAATGTTTGCAGACTTTAATTATTTTTTTCTCCTGTATAATACAAAGGGGTTTTCAAGTCAAATCGAGACTTGAATGAAGGCGTAAAAAGTGATTAATATTTACAGAAGAATTCAAGCGCAGTACGTTGAGACTCATAGCCAGTGTTACTCAAAAAAAGTAATCCACTACAAATGACTAATTAATTGTTATTAGTTTACACTACTTATTATTACGTGTAAAAAGTAATTAAAGTTACCTCAACCTGTTGTCGTTCCTCGCTCACTCCGTAGGCTCCCTACGTAGACGTCCTTCCCTTCTGCGGGTGAGAGAAGGGGCGAGGCCGCCAGGTCGGGCCGGCTGGCGATAATTAATGTTAACGGATCTCGAGATTTCTCAGCGTTAAAAATCCTCCCCTTTGCCCTTCCTCCCTCCTTTAACCCTCTCCTTCCCTGTTTTTGCTAAATAAAATCACCCCTTTTACCGTAAGACCTCGTCTCATGTCTGTGGTGCTGCCCGTGCAAAAAGAGCGAACCGTTACAACATCAAATGTAAAACTTCAAAGCTCTCCGACGATTTGATTAAAGCGCATGCTCGTTAACTGATGCTGCAAAACGTGATTTTTAAATGCATTTTAATTAATTTTGAAACACTACATTTGTAACAGTAGTAATGATGTTATTGACATTGGTAACTGTAATCAAATTGCATGCCTTTAAAATGTAACACGTTACATTACTGCATTATCAGGAAAAGTAATTAGATTACAGTATACCCAACTCTGCTCTTAGTCGCGGTTAAACATCTGGATGATGGAAATGCTTCGAAGAAGGCCTGCTGTCCGTTACTGACGATCCAGTGCGAGGTGGTTCGGAGCTCACTGATGTCATTCCATCAACATGGAACGTGTGTTACGTCTGATCCTTGAAATTTGACAGATAACTTGTCGCTAACTTGCGGAAGAGACGCATCCGTCTGTGTGAACTGTACACGCAATCATTCACGAAGACTGCTTACACATTACAGGAACTCGACTCAGAGTTATTGCAACGTCCCCCGTCCAGTCCTGACCTCGCTAAAGACATTTCCAAACATTTGGGCCATTTAAGGAGTTCCCGGGAGGCCAGCGTTTCTGATATGAAGCAGACAGTCCGGCGTACTGAGTACTAGCACTAGTGAAATAATAAGCTGTGAGAAGTGTATTAGTGTAGCAGGGGATTATATTCAGAAATAAAGGGAGTTTTTAACTTCTTTTATTCTGCGCGATCAAAAGTCCCGGTTTCACGTGAATGCCCCTCTAATATCAAAATACTGAGCCCAAAAAAAACCCCCACAGTATTCAGCATCTAATTATACTGACTGTAAGAGTAAAAACTGTCCTTTCATGCAACTTTTGTGCTGAATATCACTGAATCCCAAACAGTCTATGAAATATTTTGTGAATCTTCAATATAAGAAACAACCATCCATGATCAGAATGTTCATAAATACCCAGTTGGCTCTTTAACTAGAATTTTCCAATTCCTCACAAATTCCCAAACATGCAAATAAGTGCTCTGTAGTTATGATCTCGGTAAATCACAGCCCCGAGGCGTTGTTACTCTGTTTCTGGGGAATTTCCATTGTTATGTATATGACTGTAGCTTACAGTTGGCATGAGGCCCAGAACAAAATGTCCCCACAATGCCAGAACTGTCATGCGTTTCCATCGTGATGAGGCTATTTGGTTCACGCAATATGTTAATCACAGACAGATACTGACATATGCACACACACTTCACCAGCAGATGGATCAGATCTAGGAGGAATCACTAGTGTGACAGGTGCCTCTCTACATCATAGCACAGGAACACAGCAGTCTCTCTCTCTTTCTCTCTCTCCCTCTCTTACACACACACACACACACACACTCAAGTGGTTGGGATTTGAGAGTGGCGCCACTAAGTGGGAAGCTCTCAGACCGCAGAGGTACGACTCATGCTGTGGTCATGTGACTCAACCCACAGGAACGTGATGGTCAGTAACTGTAAAAAGTGTGTGTATGTTCTTCTCTATCCAGTGAGCCTTTACCCAATTATCGCCTCCGATTCACAACTCCCTCCCTCTTTTCCGACCGACTGTGCAGGAATCACCCCGGCAGTCCCTGTCCCACTTCCTTCCTTTCCTTCCATCACTCTGTCCTTTTTATCCCTTAACCACAAAGCGCTCCCACCCATCAATTACCCCCTCACTGATCTGAGATGTTGAGATCTGCTCTGCCATTGTGGTCGAGAAGTAACTACTCTTGGACCATCCAGCAGACCACAGGCTTTGGAGATTTCACCCAATGCTTTAGCCAAGTGCGATGGTTTAAACCTAACTTTCCCACAGCACTATCTTATACACGAGGCTTTAAAAGTGTGCTAAATGACAATATTATCCTCGTCTTTAACCTGTATACAGGGTCACGGGGGGATGAGGCTATCCCAGGAGACTCGGTGCATGAGGCGGTGTACCCTCTGGATGGGTACACACAATTTCTATGGCGCTCATTCACAAACTACGGGCAATTTGGGAACGCCAATTAGTGTAACCTGCATGTCTTTGAACTGTGGGAGGAAACTGAAGCAAACGGAGGAAACCCTCTAAGCACACAGACCCAAGGCGGGAATCGAACCCGGACCCTGGACACACAAGACTACAGTGCTGTAGTCCAAGCTACCATGCTGCCATGACAATATTACATAATATATAAAAATACAATATGATCAAAAATTTGTGAACACCTGACTTTTAAACCCATACGTGGTTGTTTCGCAATGAAGCGTTGCTGCCAACTTAGAAGCACGCAATTGTATTGGACGTCTCTGCATGCTGTAGTATTACAGTTTACCTTCACTGGCACCACTTCTTCTTCTTTGTCTTTCGGCTGTTCCCTTTCTGGGGTCTCCACAGCGAATCATCTGCCTCCATCTAACCCTATCCACTGCATCCTCTTCTCTCACACCAACTAACTTCATGTCCTCTCTCATTACATCCATAAATCTCCTCTTTGGTCTTCCT
>JAOVVA010000016.1:12202009-12212623 GCA_028565275.1 Leiocassis micropogon
TCTGATGAACTCATTCTTGATCCTATCCATCCTTGTCACTCCCAAGAAGAACCTCAACATCTTCAGCTCTGCTACCTCCAACTCTGCCTTCTGTCTTTTCTTCAGTGCCACGGTCTCTAAGCCGTAGAGCATCGCTGGTCTCACCTTCCACCTTTACCTTCACTGGCACTAAAAGGTCAAAATTTGCTCTAGCACCTGTGCACAAATCCAGCTCCATGAAGACATGATGGGCCAAAAGCTCGAGCCCTGAACTCAACCGCACTGAACACGTTTGGGAAAAAACTGTAACACTGTAACATGTACTAGAGATGGGGAAAAGAATTTATTCAGTTATGTATCTTGTATTCTTGTATCGCCACACTGACTCCAAAACCGCCTTTTTAATATTTGTTTTTACATTTCTAAATGTTTGCATGTGAGGTGGTAAAATGTTGCTGTTCCTCTATAATCCTACAGGTGGCACTCTAAACTGTTCACACTGGCAGGCAGAATCGGAATTTATAAAATGTTAAACTAAAATAAGTATAAAATACTAACAGAATCGCAATACAAATCGAATCGGCACCTAGGTATCGTGATAACATCGTATCGTGTGCTCTCCGGTGATTCCCATCCGTATGTCTCTGTATGAACTCCAGGCCTGGAATAATCACAAATCCCTACAGCAACAATCTGAAGTCTAGTGGAAGTCTATTCCTTCCCAGAATAGTGGAGGGACTAAATCTGGAACGGCATGTCCAACACGCACATGTGTGTCCACAAACTATATAGTGCAGGTTCCTCAAACACAGCTTTTCTGTATGTGAATGTTTTCCTGAGACAAATTCAAAATTGTCCTTCCAAAAAGGTGATTTTATATCAGGTGATTTTTTTTCTCTCTCTCTTTTCTTAAACACTTTTCTTGCATACGAGTAACCGGCTATGCACTCATTGGGACTTTTTCAGGTAGAGCATTATTGTTTCTGTGTTAACGATTTACAAGTGGCACAACGGTACCTGTTCGCTCTATCACACGGAGAGTTCGACTCCCGGGTGATGCCAAGGCCACCCGTAGCCAGATTGGGTGTACAGGACAGATTGCTCCTGCACTCGAGCCATGCACGTGTGTCTGTGAGCTCATGCATGCGGAGTGGGCGGATAGTGCTTTCCTCCGTCTCCAAAATTGCATGAGCGGCAGTTTGAAAAGATCAGTTGACATCACGTGTCTCGTTGGGTGAGCATGTGATAGTGTTCACCCACACTGGTTCATGATTGTTGCCTTGATGGACAGAGAGACGACTGGCAATTGGGCAGAATGAAATTAGTGAGAAAATGTGAAAAAAAAATACAAAAACAAACAACAAATAAATATACAAATACAGACTTCACACAAGATCGAGGCTTGTTGATATGGTGATGTTTTCTCTATATACACTACCATGCAAAAGTTTTAGCCACCTAGAAACCTTCTTTCTTTTTTTTTGTATAAACTTTAATTAGTATAAAAAAAACTGATTTTCAAACATTAGAATTCCAGCAAAAAAAAATCTTACATAAAAACATCTGTAGGCCAGAAAAGAAAGTATCATATTATGTAAAAAAAAAAAAAGAAAAAAAAAGCTTCTGGGTATTTTCTGTGTGAAAAAAAGAGCAGGTGCAACAAGGAGGAAGAAGGACTGTGTGTGGTTCTGCAGGATGTTCGGTAAAACTAAACAAATCATTTCCTTATAAAACTGTACAAAATGTACCTGAGACTATATTTCAAGCAAAAGGTCGTCACACCCATGATTGACTTTGTTCCATTAATTGCTGTTTTTTCGATGTAGATTTGATTTGAAGACATCCTCACTCTATTTGCATGTGACTAAGACTTGTGCACAGGACTGTAGATATGTTAATTACATGCTTTTTGAAGGAGTCTCAAGTATCGGTGGCTTTTTAAAAGCTGTAACTTAGATTTTATTTTTCGGTATGTGAAAGTGTTCAGGACAGGACCATGTTGTGGTTTCTCAGTAATAGTAAAACTGCAAGGCTGGCAAGAAAACGTCTGCCTAAATGTGATAACAGAAACACTTGTTATGCAAATGTTCTACCCATGTTCATCCCCTACAAACACAGACGCGGTGACGCTTTGCTTAACTGGCAAATTCATCTTGTATAAGAGGAATAAAAGACTTCATGTGTGCTGTTATTGGGAAATAATCATCTTCAGATTATAAGACGGACTCTGCTTTATATCAAGCTGCGTCACAGCAGCCTTTTACCGATAACTTCACATGTTTGTTCCTTAATGTTTGCCCATCCGCACTACGGCCAGACAGATATACTAGTTACCAGTGTTGGGGGACGTTACTTTTTAAAGTAACGAATTACATTACGAAATTACTGTCTCTAAAAAGTAATCAGTTACATTACAGCGTTACTTTCTGATAAAAGTAACTAGTTCGGGTACTTTTCCATTGCAGAAAATGAAAACTCCTTTGTGATTCCTCATGCATGTTGTTTTAGTCAAGACCTTTATAATTATCTCACCCCTATCTCACCTACGCGTTTTCACGCACGTCACCGCGAGTTTTGGCGCTGTGATTAGGTTTCCATATTTCCGCACGTCGGTCCTCGCATAGTCAAACCGCATAGGTGAGATAGGGGTATAACAGCAGGAATAACAGAGGTGGTGGGTTATCGGGGGCGGGGCTTGTAGGATGTCCTTCTCACACACACACACACACACACACACACACACACACACACACATTAAGGGGTTGGGAATGACTGCTGTCTGGCTCACGGATTACATAAATTGTCTGAATAACGGATTACATTTTTGAAAAAGTAACTAAATAAGTACTTAAATGGCCGACCTAACGCGTTAGATTACTCGTTACATCAAAAAAGTAATCCAAGTACTTTAATGCGTTACACCCAACACTGCTAGTTACACACGATATCTAGATGCACAGATATCACGATACCTGGGTGCCGATTCAAATTTTATTTGTCACATAGACAAATATTGTACACAGTACGATATGCAGTGAAATGCTTATACGACCGCTCGTGATCTTAAAATCAAGATTATCAATAAGAAATAAATTATGGAATAGAATAAAAATAAAATATAGAAAAACTTAGCTGTAGAAACAAAATATAAAATATAAAAACTATTTAAAAAACTTAGCTGTACAAAATATAGGCAATATGGCCGTACAAATATGGAAAATATGGAAACTTGATATAGAATTTAATTAGAATTTAAATAGAAATGCGATTCTGTTACTTTTATGATTTCATATATGTCAATTCCAAACAACCTTTGCCAATATTAATAACTTGCTCCTACCACACACGATGCAGCCTGGTGCAGCCTGCCAGTGTGTCAACAGTTCAGAGTGCTCCACCTGTAGGATAATAAAGGAACAGCAACATTTTACCACCTCACATGCACACATCTATAAATGTAAAAAAGAATTTTAAAAACACGACATTGCCGTCAGTGTGGCGAGACGTGAATTGCCACACAAAAGAATCATGACACATGACTGTTTTTCTCCCTCGTCTCTAGGATATAGAGTATATACCATCAGGTGACGATCATGTTCCAGGGATTTACTGGAATAGACACAATTCACACAGCTCTTAAAACGTTTTATAGGAAAACCCTAGCAATAAACGTGACGCAATTTTAAGCGTCGGCAAACATGCTGCTCTAATCACCTATTCCACATGTGAACATGCAGCGGTCACATGCTCTAGAGATGTTTTACGGTACTTCTGACGTGGGTTGAGTTTATTACATTTTGAACATACTGTATATAATTCTCACCGCTTAAAAACAGCATTGGTGACAAGGGTTTGATTATGATCGGGTCCTACATAGATATCAAAGGTATAGTGAGTGATTTTGCTGAAAGTTATGTAGCTTATTCATACAAATGTAATGGAAGCACTCGGTGTTATTTATAAAACCCGACCCCAACGCACTGTATAGGCTAAACGTCATGGATTCTACTGAAACGCTATATTTGGCTAAAGCTTGTCATTTGGATTTTTTCAACCACCAAGGGGCTGAAAATTTTTGCTCGAACGCGGTTATAAAAACGACCTACTTCGGCGTTCCAAGCTGAAAGAAAGAGACCGACGAGCTCGTAGACACGCCTCTTCGAGCTGACTGACTGTATACTGGCCCTCCAATTTTTGCAGACAAACACAGGTTTGTTTTACCCTCTGAGAATGTGAGAAACCTCTCCAAACATAACTGACATTTAATGCTCATTTTCCGGATGGGTGCTCAAATCTGCTTTCACATGCAGTCACTGCAAACCTGCGCACCATCTGACGATTCAAAGATCAGGTTCTCATCTCCTGTACGTCTCTAATATCCACATGATATATTCATGACCTGTTCTTGGATCGGATCCGTGCTCGTTTATGCCGCGGCACCGTCCGCAGCGTGATGCGATACGGCTGGTCCGGGATCAGTGCTGATCGATGCCCGAGGGGGATTTTTTCACCTGGCTCTCGATAATCCTCTCTAACCGCAGCTTGTTGGAGACAAAGTTCAGTGTGGAAGGTGTGGTAGGACTCACGGGCCAAGAGTAAAATATGGTTTCACAACAGGTACCATCAGGCAAACACCTGCCCACACACACACATTCCTAACATTGTCCTGGTGACACAAGCAAACTTTACACACTGAAGACCATGATGAAATCTGCCCACACTGCAGATGGATTTGCACAAAACTTGTGTATTACTTTTTAATGACCTGTAATGCACCTCGATTAAGCCAGGACTATAAATACAGAAGATGTAGAAAAATAAGCGCAAATCAGCCCAATGTGAAAAGATTTATCGATTTAACCCCCATACTGACCCCAAGTGGATAGATTTCCTATAACAGTCCATTCTAAAAGGTTTTATTTCATTGGAACCATTTCCCAAATCAATTTTTATCAGTCGCTGAAAGTTTTTTTTTTTTTATCTGCTATTTCTCTTCTTTCTTTTATCTGTAATTTCTTTAACCTGACTCAAATCGTTCCAGTTAGAGATCTCAAATAACAATGGACAATGATCCGATTAGATGTGTGGTTACATGTTCAAAGCACTTAATCAGAAGTGAACTTTTTTTGACATGTGTAAAGCGGCTCTTCCCGCTCTGAAGCTATTAATCAGCCAGAAACATAACAAGTAGAAGAAGTACAGTATGCGCTAAAAAATACAGTACAGAAATGAAAAGATGGACAATATCACCTTAAGTTTATTTCTGCCGAAAGAAACGAACATACACTCTATTAGTGTGTTGATTTACCACGCTGTGCGTAATGTAAGTGTATGAAGTGTGTGTGTGCACCGCCTCGCTGTAGACAGTGTTCATAGCGTTTATGGAAATTCTCAAGCCGCAACAAAAAAATTTGCTCAACCTCCTCAAACTCCCTATTCATGATTACTTCCTTATAATACTTAACTATGAACACTTTTTCCTCCATCCAGAGACCCATTTCCAACACCAACTGCGCAACACAACTCCCTTTTTACTACTGGGAACATGTGCGGCTGGAGATAAGTATTGTCTTAGTATTGATAAGATACTGTATTTTCTGAGTTTGAACATTGAGCTTAGCTTAGACTTTTTTGTGTCTTCTGTGTTATGATTGGCTACAAGGACTTTCCTACTCCGCCATAAGAAGGGATCCCGTCGTTTCCAGTTTTTGTACCATCCTTTTTTCAATCAGACTCTTTGAGGGTACGTCAGGAACACCATATTTCCTTCCTAAATTCACTCTGACATCACTTGGTGACCCAATAGGTTCGCATTATGAAGATGCGCTGCTCATTACTGTACACCCCTCCCTGATGAGAAGTTGAGTGAAGCTGTCTGGCACCTACTGTATCTTAGCGGTCCGACTCAGGGGCATACCAGCATGTCTGAAGCTCCATAGACTGATGAGCACATTGTACACCGTTTCATTTAGATTGCTTCATTCTATCGAAAGTTATTACGCAATATTCAGAGCCTCTTTCAAGTGAATCACCACCACCAGATTGGTAATGCATTTTTATTCCGATTGGGCTGTTAATCCCATTATAAGTGGAAGATTGTATATCCATGTGTCATCGGGTGACAAATAATCCCCTCCCTAAGAGATATCCATTGTTTCAATGGCAGTTTCCTATAGGGTCGGGTCGCGAGCTCGATGCCCGATCGTATCTAAGTGGTTGAGGGTGAAGGATCTGGCTCGAGGGCCCAACAGTTCGAACTGGGACTTGAACAGGGGACCTTTTAATCCAACAAGTGGATATTCGGGTCCATGCACCGAGTGCTGCAGTTATAGGAAATGTTACAGGAAGATTACCTTCTGACTAATCAGATTAGAGAATTTGACAGCACTGTGGTATAAATATGACATGACAAAAAAAAGCATGTTTTTCTATTTCTAATTTATGTTTTTTTTGTTTGTTTTTGTTCCACGAGCAGAAATATATGTTTGGTCATTTACAGCATATTTGCGTTGCAGGACCGATATATATTGTGCATCTGTTCCAACACACGTAATTAACCTTGTCTGTTCAGCCTACGTTAACCTTCATTAAATAAAGGCTACACAACATAATAGACGTTATAAATCTTGCTAACACGCTCGACACTCTCTCTCACACCTCTCGCTGCTCACTCTTTCACACATCAGCGAGCTGAACTGAAACAACCAGGACATTCTTTGTCTGAGCGATTATATAACGCCGTCATATAATCGTCCTTGGAGGTGCAAGCTGCTGCTCTAACAACCCATTCCTTTCAAAAGTTTATTCTTTTGTTACCATGGCAATATGGACGCAATTGTGCATCCCTTCAAACAACAGGTAGCAACATTGAGACGTTATTGATATTAATAAAATCGGGTGGGGGGGGGGGGGGGGGTTAACTGCATCCACGAGGATTATGGGTGTACTGTAGTGTATTACAGAAATGGGAAAATCCCACACATGCTGTGGTGCTTTGGGATGAATAAGGACATGTTTTATCATGCTGGAGAATCATAAGCAGAGTTTTGCATGGATGAATTTGTATGTGTAGGTGTGTTATTACTCCCCGGTTGGAAAAGCTTTGGTGTTTCTTGAAGCAACCGGATCCTGTTTGTTTTACTGACAATGAGAAAATGTCTCTTGACTGAACTGGTAAATGTTACGAAGGTTCATGATCGGACTGCTAAAACTTTTCTCGTTACAGTACTGCTGGAAACTTTGTAGCTATCCATCCAAACTTTTGAAGAATGAGGAACTTATTAAAACCATGTCCTTTTCATTTATACTGGTCTTCTTTAGGACATGCATGAATGCCCTTTAAAAGAAACAGAGCCATAGTAACACACACACACACACACACACTTGACTATCTTGGTGATGACCTTTCATTAAAATCTACACCTAAATCTGACTTTCTTTCCTCCGCCAAGGTCCAAAATTAAACCTATTCCTGTTTCTTCGGTCTGTATCGAGATACAAAAACAAACCCTCACACACATCTCACGTGATGTTAATCGCACGTTCCTTAATAGCATAAAAATGTTAATACTGTAGCCTTTCCTTTTTTCCTCCTTTTTATTTCCCATAAAACCCAGGAGTCTCTTTCTCATTACTATGGCAATCTGTCACCATTTAGGACCACCCCCACCACCACCACCCCCACTGTGCCACTCTTCTTGGAATGAATTATCGAACCACTTACACAATGTTTTATTTAATAATTTACACACTTCTAGGGAAAAAAAAAGATTGATCGGGTGCAAATCAGTCCTAGTTTTTTTAAATTTTTTTTTACGTTGTTAAAAGGAGGTTACTCTGAGAAACGAAGACCGATTCGCTTTACTTATAGATTTATTACAGGTTGTATGTTAGACAGTCTGAAATACACTCAGGGATAATGTGCAAATCAAAGCTGAAATGCACTCAGGGATAACTCATAAACCATCAGCTGCTGTAAATCTGCAAGCGTCCACAAAGCACAGAACATTCCTGCTCGCATTTGTAGAAAAGCAGCAAAAAAGAAAAAGGGCCACAGCGAGCACTTTACACAAAATAACCACTGAGGATACGAGAGGCGGAGAAAGCTGGTGGTGAATCCATATACAGACCTCTATCAGGAGAAATCCATCCAGGTGTTAAGATGTGGTTAACCGGGAATTATCAGCCTCTACCTCAGTCTACGGACAGCTGTGCTCCGACTATTATGCACTCATCCGTTCAGACACCCTCTCTCTCTCTCTCCCTCTCTCTCATTCTATCTCTTTGTCTTTCTATACCTCCGACATCTTCCCTGGGAGCACTGAGCCTGCTGTGCCATTTAATAACGCCTTAACTGGTCTTTTTCTGGATTCGTAATGGGATCATTAAGAGGTTTCGCACTGCTGAGTGCTCCTTAGGCTCAGGATAAAGATGCTGGTGCACTGCATGCAAACACACACATATATAACAAATCTGCGTATTTTCACTTAAGGTTCTCTTTCAATTAAAACTGACTGACATGCACCATCATACACCATCATATAGATAATGTCATACGGTTCTGGGCCGCCATGAGCTGGCAGAACAGCTTTACACGGATTATACAAGTCTCTGGGACTGTACCAGAAAGATATACGCCCTTCCTCCTAAAAATATTTGCTCAGTTACTGATTTAATGTCATTGGAGGAAAGCATCCTCTAATAAATCGCTCCAAAATGTCTCGTACTGTATGTCTTCACTTAGATTGAGAACCTGTGACTGTGAAGTGCCATAAAAAAATGTGAGGATATGATTCAGTGAACCCAGGATTTAAAAAAAAAAAAAAAAGTTTCATTACAAGATAAGAAGAACTTTGTATTGATTTGCAATGATGTTTCTCTTTGAAGTGATAAAAAAAATGGTATGTTGAGAAGTTTTCAGTTTCCAGAAGAGTAACATGTACATGAGTGAAATATCTGAAAGTATTTTTTTAATTATATTTCGGTACATGCTGACTACAGCGATCCAGACTGTATTCCCATCCCACTCCCAGTATTGCTGGAACAAGCTCCAGATCGATTGAAGATAAATATATAAATATTTACTCGATATATTCACATTGGTGGCCAAATTACACAAATCCTGAGTAAAAGTAGATAGTCTCTAGGGAAAATATTATTCAAGTAAAAGTAGAAGTCCTTCATTTGCAGGTGCACTTGAGTAAAAGTTCAAAAGTACACACCTTGAAATTTCCTTAAGTATAACAAGTACAAGGCTTGTATCAGCTCACAGTAGCCTTTTTCTTATTTAAAAAAAAATCTCTCTTTATCTCTCTGCTTCCCGGTTGTAAACGTGCTGTTTTTCATCGCCGTCTGCAACCAGCTTTGCATCTGATTCGAAAAAAACGTTGCATTATAAGGCGTCTCTCTCAGGTAAAGGCGAGTCATGTAGTTACGCATAATAGTCAGCAGGTGGCGAAATTGATGCTTCAAATACGACACACCAATGTGGTTGTGGTTATGTAACGCAACGCCATGACTACAGAAATGTACTTAAGTAGGAGTACAGATATTTGTTGTAGGATTAATGTCGTAAAAGTAAAACGTATCCTCTAATAAAACTACGTAAGTAAAGTACAGATACATGAAATATGTACTTAAGTACAGTAACAAAGTAAATGCACTCAGTTACCTCCCACCTCTGCATATAGGTTGTTTGGCAGTTATTTCAATTTCAAATTCCTTTTCCACTCTCCAATGCTGTTTTTTCTGAAGCTAATAAATATATTCAACTCTGATTTCCATGATACATATTGAAAGCCTGTGCAGTCTCCTCATATGGCCTTGCATTGAAGGTTATCGGAGATGTTGATTGCTAAAAGGCTATCTGCGAGTTCGTTCTTTGTACAGCTGGCTCATGGTCACACGGCTCTCTCTGTGAAGAAAAATTCGTACAGTTATAAATTTAATATACCAGGTAATCGTGCATCCCCATCGTAGTTGGCATGACTAATACTGAAATCTGGTGCACAGCAGGACCGGGAAATAGTCACAGCTTAATTCGCTAAGCTGTTGCGGAAATCACATTTAGGCGCGCTGGCATGCTCGCAAAGTGGCAGCCGTGCAAACTGAATTGTTTAGAGAATTACTTTTTAGTATATACTGTATTATGTTATTTACAGTAAAACCAAAACCTACAGAAAAAGAGTCCAGTCATGCTCATAAAAACACACAAACACGCACGTCAGATATTAGAAGAGCACAGCAGCCATAAATGAAACATCCTGGTTTTGATACAAAGCAGTAATACAGGTTGTGTTTTAATCATACAAAGCAAGACTTGTGAGTCGACTGTGAATCGTTGAAATCCTAATAATAATTCTTTTTTTTTTTTTTTTAAGTACAGAAAGTGTACACTGACAACCCCTTTTTCATTCGTAAGCAGAAACGTATTTGAATTATCAGTTCCTTTTTTACATTTTATTTATAAAACACTCTCTACGCATCTCACTCTCCTTCCTAAACAAGTCGACTTTGGAGATTAAATCTGATGATATATGAAACAGTTAACATATTCTGAAATATTTAGGACTGAGACAGAATTTCGAATGAAATACAAACTCAATTCTTACAATATTCTTTCTCCTAACCAGTTGA
>JAOVVA010000016.1:12212723-12233970 GCA_028565275.1 Leiocassis micropogon
ACATACACTTTAATGATCCTGTACTACTTTAGGCTCTGTACTACCACCTTGTGTTGAATATTAGAAGCGCACAACATGAGAAAAAGGTAAAAAGGTTTCTCTGAGCACGGTGGCTTCACAGGGATTCCCAGGGAACTAGAATTTCACTTTCAAGTCTGAATATCCATTAGCTGGAGAAAAAAAAAAAAGAATATTAATATTGAGGAACGGACTGAGAGACACTCGGAGCCATGGAGACTGGCACAGACAGAACAATAAAGGTTTATTAGTTGAGGATTTTTTATTTTTGCTGCCATACTTAGTGCAGCTGTTCCACCCTGGGCAAAAGACTGACGAGTGTCTCGAGACAGACTGGAGACAACTGGACGTAACTGTCAGCCTATATATACACATTATAGGAAGTCAGTGGCCTTTTAGCATTTCTGGGTAAACCCACAAAGGAGTTAGTTTAGCCTTTATTAGCTAGCATTAGGAATTATTATGAACTTAAAATCATTTGAAAAACCTGTATTAATAAAGCTGAAATTTGATATTAGCGCAGTTATTCTCTCAGATACCCTGCCAAACCTACTCATGCTAACTCATGCTTACTCATGCTAGCAAGTTTACAGCACAAGGAAACAGTATTAACAGTAAATAGTATTAACTTTTATTTTATAAACATGATCAAATTACCTCAGAAAGCCATTACTAAAAGTGAAGCACTTAAGATGATTCGTTTCTACATTACTTTATTTGACCTCCTTTTTAATCCGTGCTCAGTTAATTAGCTAGCCTACTAGCATAAGCAGTTAACTTTATGATCAATTCTTAATATGACTTTAACCAGATCAAGATTATAAATTAAACAAGTCAAACCAGGCCTTTTGATTTTCTCTTGAAGGCAAGCGTGAAACCGATTGACATTTACAGAGAACTTCCAGGACAGTACGATGATGAGACTCTTAGTTGCAGGAAAGCATCTGAAGGGTGCAAACGTTTTTGAAGGCCGCACGCCTGTGAATGACGAACGCAGTCGTTCCTGTGAATATTTTGCGAGTGGAATGTCTAAACCTTGAAAATCGATGGATAACTTGTCGCCGAAGAGACGCATCTGTCTTGTGGGAACTGTACGCACGATCATCCATAAACACCACTTGGGCGTTACAGGAACTCGGCTGGGAGTTAATGCCACATTCCCCATACAGACCTGATCTCACTGCAAGCCATTTCCACATGTTTGGGTCATTAAAGGAGTTCCTGGGAGGCCAGGATTTTAGACCTAAAGACCTCAGTAGACAGTCCGATCATGGGTCTACTGAGAAAACCTTCTACCTTGATAGTATCCAAGCACTAGTGAAACACTGGGATAAGTGCATTAGGGTAGCTGGGGATTATATAGAGAAATAATGGGAGTTTTGACTCTCATAATTGTATTCTGTTATTCTGACTTGAACACCACTTGAATATAAATCTGGCGTCAAGCGCTGGCAGTAAAGATGGTGAACATTATAAATATGAGAAACTCTGTCAGGATAGCTGGTATTACTGGTAACGGATAAAAATGAAAAACATGCTTTGACAATCAATAACCCAAACTGGTCACCTCAGGTTAACCTCAGCTAGTAGTCTTACAAATTATGCACATGTATAAATGTCTGACTTCCTTCTACTTTAAAACTTCCCTATACGGATTCAACGACGGGCCCACGTTCCCATCCAAAGGCTACTACAGACACCCACGCAGAGCCGCACTCCTTTCCACATGCATTCAGACATGATTTCTGTGGAAATCAATAAAATTCAAAATAAAGCACGAGGAAAAGGACTGGGTATTTTTTAGGGGGCACATATTTGCAGGGTTACCGTGGCCCGACTATAATCCTTGTTTATTCTCATGGCGTCCCTTGGCATGGGCGACGGTGAACATTGTGTTCTAGTGTGTCTTTTTTGTCAGACAGCCATTTACTTCGCCAAAGAATGTGCTTTTGGCTTCACCATTGTGCCTGAGGAAAGCTCCAGGTTTGTCTCTGATGTGCTGCCTGGCTGAGGTTCCACATTTTCCTGCTGTTTAGAAGTATATTTAAGCAGGACTTCGCTTGAAATCAACGTGACTCTTAATTGGTTTAATCACATTTTATAGGCTACCACTTGCTATGATGAGAGAGAGAATTAACCAATCAGAATTATGTATTTTTGCAGCTCTTAACCGGAGGTTTGTTGCAGGAGAAGAGAGAAGAGTTGACCTAGATTTGTCTAATCAAACGTCGTGTCCTTATGTTACTATCATCTAATTTTAGTAATTTTCAGAAGAACTGTATAACGAAAACTTAACGGCAGAGTTGACGACATGGTAATATTGGTCGACGCTAGATGCCTTAAATAATAATAGCAAAATGTAATTTAAATTCAAGCACATAATTACCGTCTGGCATCCACCCAGAATGCGCAAGCATTCCGTACTTATTAATACAAATCTAAAAATCTCATTTTATTTATTATACTTACGCCCCCCCCCGACCCCCCGCGTCCGCAAATCCGCCCTCCAAAATGAATTCCTTACTACGCCACGTCTGCTGTCTACTCTACCTCCGAGTCTCTTCTCTGCCGTCACACTCTGTCTTTGCTTTTGCATCTTGTTTGCATCTGTTATTTGCCTTGAATATGTTCTGCACTTTTTCCTCTTCTTTATCTACATTTTATTCCTTCACATCTTTCTTTTGAATTTCCGCCTCTCTCTAATTCTTATTCGTCTAAAATATTATTCAGACATTTAACATTTGCATTGAGGTAGACCTTCAGGAAATAAACACTTTATTTATAATCATAGAAACGTACATGACAAATAAGAAAAAGAAAAAGAAAAAAAACCCTTCTCAACATGAAAGCCTCATTTGTGGCCTGGGATTTACAAGTATTCTCAATCTGAAAATGCAAAAGCAGCAGCAAAGTGTTTACTTGATGTACTTTCTCGCAAAAGGGGCCTCGGCCGCCGGAAACCCCAGCCAACACGTCTCTTTCCTGAGAAAAGGTAAAATCCCCGCGGGAGGTCTGGCACGAGGCCAAGTCCACGTCACCCAACAGTGTGACACTTTGTCCGACTGACGTGTCATGTGGCCAATCAGGAGCCAATCGTTTCCGAACTAGTCTACCGTGGTAAAAGTCCCACCCTTCCTGTGCTGTTTTGACTGTGCGTGCTCCTTCCTTACCACACACACACACACACACACACACATGCACGCATGCACGCAAGTAAGCACTTATCTTTTACCAGTTCTCTGTCTGTAGTATGGGTGGGAAAGACATCGATTCAGATTTGAGGCGCTGTCATTTTAACCGGGTGTGTTTATCCTGACCTGGTTCGTGACACGAGGTCGTAACTCACAGGTTCACTTGTGAACGAACATTTGAACTAGAAAACACCACTGATTTCAGATTCTGTGTTAGAACAAGAAATGTAAAATAATGTGCAGCGTGACGCACTTAAAATGACGTTACTGCATTTGCTGAACAAACATCGTCAGAGGGATAAACAAATCACAGAGTATATTCTTCTTCAAACAGAATAAGGTTCTGCTCTTTTATCAAAGCCTACGTGCATGTAAAAATGGAGCGAGAGAGAGAGAGAGAGAGAATGAGAAGGAGAATTGAGAGAGATGATCTAAATACATATGAACAAATACATAAAAGATGAAAGATGTAATATTACGACAGCAAACACAAGCTTACAAAGAAGCGAGACACGGTGCAGGCTACTCACCTCGGTCTCACATCCCTCAATCCGCCTCTGTTTCAGCGCTCGTAAATCTCTCCCTCTTTCTCCAGAGTGCAGAAAGGAAAGAACCACAGAGCGAGAGAAGAGACAAGTGCACACTGCCGAATCGTTTCCCCTCCTTAAACTGAGCTGTCACTTCTCTCTCTCTCTCTCTCTCTCCCTCCCTCTTTCTCTATCTCTATTAAGAAGCAGCAACTTGCTATCTATTCCTCTCACTAATGAAACTAGAGCATGACTCACTATCACACACTCACTCACTCTCACACACACACATGCATACAACCTGCCATCACAGGTAAAACTGTCCTCCTTTCCTGTTCCTCCAAAGTCCAGGATTTTTGCTGGGCTCCTTTTTTATCACTTGTGGCCTGATGATTCATTCGCTTGCACAACTAGGCTGAGAAAACACTCTTTTACAAACAGCCAGGAGCGAGCAGGACAACAGGCCATCTTTACTCCCACACACACACACACACACACACACACAAAAACATAAAAAAAAGTTTGTCTGCATAAAAATGTCGCAGAAATGAACAAGGGGACAAAGTATTTTCACAGACAGTTACATCCTTTTGGGTTTACCAAGCCAAACCACCTCCTTGTTACGTCTGTCAATTTGGAATAATTACATGCATGGCATTGATCCAACTACACACACACACACACACACACACAAAAAAAAAAACCTTAAGCTACCTTATAATACATCGTTTCATTATTAGAAGTAGTAAAAGCTTTTTAACACACACACACACACACACACACACACACACACACACACACACACACAGGATGCACCATCGTACTATCAGCAGTAATCAGGGCCTACACACACCAGCATGTGTGTGTGTGTGTGTGTGTGTGTGTGTGCAAGTGTATGACAGCCTGGTCACAAATGTGTAGGAAGGCGCAAAGTATTTTGGCGAGGAAATCTAAACTCATACTAGACAATATGCCAAGTTTGAAGACAGATTATAATGATGATGATGATGATGATGCAACGTTGCAGTCTTACATCACATGCTAGAGCATCATCAGCAATAACAGCATCGGCTCGGAAAAAAATGAGTGCAGGGTAAGAGAGGAGCTTCTCTCACTCCTTTTTCTTAACGTTATAATTGAAAAGAGACAGCATGTTCGTTCGAATTACGGTCCTCGCAATCAGCCTGCGCTAAAGATAGGACAAACACTTTAATCAAGTATGCCATTTCAGTCGTTTATTTTGTTTCCCCCATCAAAATGGATTATACAACTGTGAGCAGGTACAAATCTGAGAATGCTCTCATTAGGAGCTTTCTGTTGAACATTGCATAACTGGGTTTATACAATCAGAACTATTTTTATATTCCTCCTATTAAATAATGAAATTCAATACAAATAATATTTCATATATTAGGTACTGCTATTCATATTATAAAATGTAATTTCTTGCAGTTTCGGTCCTAGAGGACCGACCACCTTCCCTTCTTATCTTATTTTCCTCCTTAGCTCCCAGAACACCTGATTTAACTAATTAACTAATTAACAGTATGTGTGTGTAAGACTAAGAACCACTAGTATACAGTAAAACATGGCAACATTTTTTTTAATGTTAAGATAATTAAAAAAATAATAAATAAGTTTAAGATAAACGAAATTGACATTTAAATCAATCGATCATCACATGCACTTCTGAAAAGATTTGTATTTGAGATTAATATCCACTTACACCAGCATTGATTCCGCAGCTCTATTATTCTCTCTATATATATTTTCTATTATCCACATACAGTACTTTGCAAAACCGTAATTAATGACACAAAGTCAGTATTGGCGTGATGAAAGCCGTGTAATCTCCAGTTTTTGCAATTTTATAGGGAAATTAGCTGCTAAGTTTTATTGAGCATCCTGGAGAAGCATGCAAAATCCAGCAGCTTCCATTTTGTTTTTTTGTTTTTGTCTGGAAAGTGGCCAGTTATATAATGTGCTGCTTTCTTTTCTGGCATACAAATATTCTTCTGTAACTTTTAATTTAGTGGTGCAATACTGTTGTTTAAAAATTATAAATATTTTCTGTACTAATTCAATAATAAGTCCTAAAATTATGAAAGATTATACTACAAGCACAGCGTGCCTAAGATATTTGCACTGTACTGTATATAATTGCAGATTTTTGGCTACCTTAATATATACCTGTACATTATCGGTATATAATCCATACACTTACACAGATAATCTGGTACTGTTTTATTTTTTTAATTGTACTATATATATATATATGTTATTGTATAACAATAATAATTGTTATACAAATAATAATCCCTTATACAAATCTTCTACTATAACAGTGTAATTCCATAGCATTATTTATTCTATTGCTACTGCTTATAGCCTTGTTATATAATATGTACTATATATAAATCTACTTACTTAACCTGCACCTTATAATTTGCACAATGCCAGTATTTGCACTGATACATATACTACTGTTTGCATTTCCGGTAGATGCTAAACTGCATTTCATTGCTGAGAACCTGCACTGTGTAATGACAATCAACTTGTATTTATTCATCCATCCATCTACTACTCATATTCCTTTTTATACTTATTATTAAGCTATTATTTACATAATAAATAATCATATACAAAACTAAGTGTATATAAATAAATAAGTAAAGATTTAATAATCAGCAGACCACAAAAAGTAATAAACTGCATTAAAACTACATTAAATCCGAATTATACACTGTGGATTCAGCCATATGCAATTTCAGAAACAGTAGAAAACAGAAATATTAATATTGTAAATGCATATTTTCTGCTTTGCAAAAAAAGAAATAATAAAACAAAGTTATATCAAATATTGTAACTAAAATATTATTATGAAGTTTCATGATAGCAAACCCTGGTAACCTAATAATGTGCAATACTTTAACTTTATATCTACTCTATACTGTTGTTGTTGTGTTGTCCATTATATCTATTAACAAAAACTATTCCACTACCATGAGTGTGTGTATGTGTGTGTGTGACCTGCGATGGATTGGCACCCTGTCCAGTGTGTATCCTGCCTTGTGCCCCAAGTCTCCTGGGATAGGCTCCCGCTGTATACAGGATAAAGTGGTATAGACAGTGAGTGAGAGAGTGAGTGAGAGAGTGAGTGAGAGAGTGAGTGAGTGAGTGGGTGAGAGAGTGGGTGAGAGAGTGAGTGAGAGAGTGGGTGAGTGAGTGAGAGTGAGTGAGAGAGTGGGTGAGTGAGTATTCCACTACCACCATATAGTAACAGCTCACTCATAGTTATTATTAGTATTATTTAATTGTATCTGTACCATGCAATACAGTTTTTCTGTCTGTCTGTTTGTCTATCTCTATCTATGTATCTACTCTATCTAGGATTTTATGTTTTGTCCCAGAGTTAGGCTAAAAATTTATTTTCATTTGCAATCCGTTGGCAACCAAGACAGAAGATGAAACACATCTTATATACTAAAGCATTAAATGATTCTGTACACTGAACATAGCCAGAAAAATATTACATGTCTAAAAATAAACAGGTTAAATACATGTTGTGTTGTTGGATAAAATGTGGGATAACTTCTATGATTATGATTCTATGATTTAACTCTATGGAAGGGAGTCTCCAGTTTTAACACTTTCAGGTTCCTCTGTATGGTGACATGCTGCGTTCATTTCTCTGTCTTATTAACCTCTTACTGCTACAATCTAAGTCTTGGCGTAAGCAACTCACCGATTTCTAAAATGTTCTCAGCACATAGCACATGCCGTCCTGCACATCATGCACTAGCACGCAGCAGTAGCAAGGCACACGACAGTGCTACGATTCTAATTCGATAGTGTTACTAAATAGGATCTCGGTTATTCTACTCGGTTATTTTGACATTTCTCATTTGGTCTGTGACGAACTGAACGGTTGTAAATCTAGAGTCAAAAACGTGTGATGTAGCAAAAATGATGCCACCGCAATAGAAAATGATACACAGTCGGCATATCAGATTTATTGTACTCTATACACTGAGAAATGTGACATTGAAGCAAGTTGTAAGCAATATCTCAAATCTAGTCATATTTATTTCTTATTCGCTATTGGGAAATGATAAATATATGGTTATTAAGCCTATTATGTCAAAAAGTGTGATAAAGCCCAAATGATACTACCGCAGTACAGGATATTTGCTTTGAAGGAAAGTTGTTAAAATTTAATTTAGCTATTATTTGGAAAATGTTGCTAAATTATAAGCCTAAAGAATAAGAACATTTAAAATTAGTATGAGGTTTAAGTGGTGACTCAAACAGTTATGCCTCTGGGTTACTGATCAGAAGGTTAGAGGTTCGAGTCCCAGCATCTCCAAGCTGCCTCTGTTGAGTCCTTAAGCACGGCCCTTACCCTACAGTATCTGCTCCAGGGGCGCTGTATCCCGGGTGACCCTGCGCTCTCACCCCAGCTTCCTTACTGGGATACGTGAAAATAAATATTTTACTGTACTGTACATTTTATCATAATAAATGTCTTAATATTGACAGGCTTGTTCATCTTGTATTTGGTTTATTGTCACCTTCTAATGAGAATGGAAGGTCACTTTGACATCATTCAAGATATTTTAACTTGCTTTAAAAAGTTATCATTTTGCCAAGGAGTTATTACATAACTTATAATGTATATTTCCTTCATGATTTCTCTCTGTTTCTTTCTCCTTTTTCCTTTTCAATCCGATTCACACTCTCACTCCCTGTAATCCAAACCAGCCTGATTTTGTACGCATAAAGTTGTTAAAAAAGAAAGAAAGAAAAAAAGATGATCCACAGCACTACTAGCTTGATCTTAAACATTGGTTGCTTTGGAATTTTTTTTTTTTTTTAACTACTATGGGACCTCTTACCACAGATACCACACCTCATGCACACAGTTACAAACAAATACACCCACAATCATGGCCAAAAGTTTTTTTTGTAACAGTATTATTCATCTCATAGCTACATCATGTACATTACAAAACCTTGTGAACTAGGTTCCTTTAAGGGAAATGCCAATTTTATTACTTCCTTGCTGAGTGTGTGTGTATTATATGTATGTATGAATTTCTCTATATTACTACCATACAGTAAATCTACTCAAATGAAAACTGGAACTTTAGAAGATGTAACGGTCTTCAAAGGGGTAAAAATGTATTAATAGATCTGAAGTCGTCCTTGCGATAAACTGGACAAGGAAACATGCGACATGTATCATAAGTAACGGAAACCATTTCCAGTTAATGTGGGGGGGGCGGGGTGTGTGGAAATGGTCAGTGTGTGAAAACATGACCACAATTAGAAAGAGCAGGACGTCTTTGAGTAGCTGAAAGCAGACGGGCAGGACCCCAACGACATGACGGTTGATTATTTCGTTAGTGTGGAATGACTGGGCTGAGTTTCTGATTGACTGGGCTTCGAGGTGACTGAAAGATTACATGCTGCAGAGTCATCATTACAGCCTTAGCAGTTCAGTTAATGCGGGTGATTTGGTGTGGGTGACTGATTGATCGAGGCGCCTCTGGTTTGATGGAGCAGCGTGACATGCTGCTTTTTTGCTCTGAAAGAAGTAGCCGGCTGTAACGGCAGAGACGTCTGGCGATTCACGTGTGCAACATCATCACCTGATTATATTCAAAAATTTATTTCGCTCTAACAATCATTCTTATTTTTAAAAACAATTACATTCCTACACTGCCTTTCACTGCCTCTCTGATTCACAAAGCACACGCACACTAGTCACTGATATTAATAAGCACACCACAATGATCATTGCTATCCATTATAAATGCCTATCAAAGGAGAAAGATTTTGCAGATCCTTATCACCAGTCATCATGTTTGAAAAGTTTGAAAACAAACCATTGTTACACAAAAATGCCTAAGACTGAAACCTTGCAATTCACACAAGTAGCTGCTTGTCTGATCCCCATCATCTACAGCGATGCCATTCTTACTCATGTGCACATTTCAGCACTAAAAATAATGCCGGTGTGCTGTATCAGCTCTCCTACACCGACTGGCGTAACAGAAACTTTTTTTACAAAGTTACGAATTAACAAAAAAGTGTCATGTGGTCCATAAAATGTTATCTGGGCAAAAAAAAAAGGCACATCAGAAAGGATTCAGTTCAACTCTTTCATTTGTATCGATGCTTCTAACAATAGTCGCAAAAGCAGATTTACAGAATAAAAAAAATATATTTCAAAAATATCAGCAAATATGTACAAATCCTAATTATATTCGTCAGTGTGATGTTCGAGTGACCGTAGAGCAAATTGGCAGAGCTTTCCACTGCATAATCATGCACAGTCATAGTGACGAGCCACGTGTTACCCGCTCTGGTTGGCAGATGCCATTGTGCCCTAAGAGACAGGTGGCGAATGGACACTACCAAATTAGGAGCAGCTACTCGGGGAAGAATCAAAAAAGAAAAAGAAAAAAACTGGTCAGAATGGATTGGAACAGTCAGGGTATATCAGTAAGCTCGGCTCAGCCTTCAGGAGGGAAAACTGAGCGTTCTGGTTGCTTATGACCAGCATTTTTCTTTCCTATCTCTGTATAGGAAACTATGGAAAACTATTTACGGCTGCTTAAGCGTAACCCTTAACAAGAACGTACTTGTTTTGTGGACTTTCCACCACATTAAACATAACGAACATTTTGAAATGCTGAATTTAACTTTCAATAGTTTTATTCATCAAGGCTTATATCTACATTAAGTCAACATTTATTTATTTTTTCGTTGTACAACTAATACAGTATTAATGTTAGAACTGAACCGTAATAAAAGAACTTCTTAAGGCAGTCAGTCATATGTATGTTACAGTGATGTTATCCTCTTTTATTATTAATAATAGTCACTATAAACTATTTCGCTCTGTTAATAGTAAGCTTTGGTAACTAAGCAGTATAATAGGCAACTATTAACAGGGCAAAGGTATAATAAAACATAAAGAGAAAGCCTGTATTCTTAAACGTTTGCACTGCTATAAGCTATAACACCCTCTAGGTGTTCTGACACAGGAAAACCCCTCTTCAGATGGTGGTGTTTTTTTTCACCAATTATACATTATTACGTTTTTTTCTGTTTTCAATCTTGTCAGAGATACAGAATGTACACCTTGGCCATCTAAAAAACCTTATAATTTAGCGAGGGGAAAAAAACCCTCATAATTAATCCATAAATCTAATGTTTGCTGATGCAGGAGTTTAAGAGCGCTGAGAGAATTTCTTCCCGAAAGTCATTTATTCTATGTTAATTATTACTTTAATAAAAAGTGCACTCATGAGTTAATATTTTATAGCTGGATAATGTGTTGCATTACTTCTTATAATTTTGCAAAAACACATCATTCCAAAATAAAGTATGCTTATAGGTCTTTAAAAATTCAGTCATGCCAGGAGATTTAACTGTATGTTATCAAAGATTCTTACAAGAACTGTAATTTCTCATACAGACTTTATGAACAGTGCGGAACACTGAATATTTGGACGTCAGATGGCAAAGATGATTGCAGTTGAGGGTTAAAGGCTGAGTTATGTTTTCTGCGTTTAAAACATAACTCAGCCTTTACAAGGTGTAGTCTACACAAGACCTACAGTAAAATTTGATTAAAAATAATCTTAATAATCTGTTGTTGTTTTTTTTAAATAAGTGTCAGGAATATTTGATTTCAAGAGACATTTTTTTGCAGTTTTGGATTCTGTTTTTGGATTGAGTTAAAGTTCTTACTAACCATCTCCTCCGAAGTCGTCTCTCGTTACGGCATTGCAGTAAAACAGTAACGTTTGAGAGAACAGCCTAAAGAGAGCTGATTGTCCGAGCCCTCTCAGAGGGAGTTGGGCGTTCTAACATCAATCTCGGTTCTATAGCCAATCACAGGCGTCTGCGAGCTCACACAAGTGGAAGGAACGGATAGCTCTGTCCTCCGAGTGTGTTACACCGCTCCCGACGGTGGTGTGTGAGCGAGCAGTTCAAAAAGATGGGATTGGCTGGGGTCACATGGTTCGGTGTGCTAGTCTTCGGTTTTCCCTTGATTGGCAGTTGTAGCCTTGATGGGAGAGTGCCCTAATGAAGTGGGTATGTGGGAATTGACTAGTACTAAATTAGGGGATACCAATAAAAAAGGTATACCAAGTAAAAAAAAAGTAACAACTATTCAACAATTGGTTCAGCATTTATTAGCTCCAACAAGATCCACTCAGCTTTATTGCTTCATTGTTTCTAAACCTCACCAGGAATGTTTCGAAGAGACTCAAGATCAGGACAAAAAAAGATCAAATAGAAATAAAAAATGTGATCAAAATGCCTTAAACCAAATTACTATTGCAAATACTAGCTGAACATCATGATTAGCTGAATCCTGGAAAATCTGGCCTTGTCATAGCGCTAAAAAATTAATACACATAATAATTTTATCTCAACTTCCAAAACATTTGTAGTACAATTATTTATGTTCACTACATTATTAATTTAACCATATTACATAACTAGATCCTCAGTAATAAATGGTGATCCTCCCTTCATCTTGGGATTGACAATGAGAAAGCTTTTACAGTCGAAGAAAAAAAGTTACAGACGTGAATTTGGTGCTGTCCTAGTACATGTGCAATAACAGATGAGTCATGTGGTGGACATGTACTTTGTACTCGGATGACAAAACAACATGTTTACACGTAGTAGTGTTTCAGAGTCAACAGATCCGGGCGTTTACACCAGCGACACCTGTGCACGATCTGAAACAGTAGTACTGGGTCAATGGTCAAGGACAGAGCGGAAGATAAACTCAAGTTGTTGTTTTTTTTTCCTCTCCGTGCGTGGGGGACCTTTAATAAATAGTCATGTGTGGTTATTAAAGAAATTTAAAGGATTTATGTAGTGTGAACACCTGTTTTAATAAGACTTTAATCATCTCTTCATATACGCCTACTCTATGTAAAGTATACACTTGTCTTAATGTTCTTTTAATACACTACATTACATAAGTCATACTGGATATACAGTAGTTTCGAATAAAAATGTGCACACTAGAATTGTATGATATTGGTTTTTCCTTCATTGTGCTTTGTTCCCATAAAAGATTTAATCACCCAGAACTGGTAGCTGGTAGTAAAAAAAACAGGAAAATGAGCATTTCCACTCGTTCAGGTTTAAAGAGATTAGGGATGGGGGTAATAATATTATCAGCCGTGTAATCAGGACCTGTGGCCATTGTGAAAACTCAGCTGGATAGTGCGATTTTAAGTGATTTAAGTGCAATAACGTGAAGAGATAAAAAGCATTTGGCTATAGTTTTTTTTTTTTTTTTTAGTTCTTGTTTTAGTGTTTTAGTGTTTTAGTGCTTGTCCAATATCCATCATTTTTGCTTATAATGTTGCATTTACATTTAGGCATTCTCAAGTTTTTATTCATTAAAGTCAAAACCCTTCTCCATTATTGTTTAAACCTCATAGAAAATTAGGGCTGCTTTAATACTTCAGGGCAATGTACACCGATCAGCCATATCATTAAGACCACATAACATTAATGATCAATTATATACCAGTGAACTGGTGACAGGATAATGAGCATCGAAGGCTCATTAACACCAGGGCAGAGCAAAGACCAATGTAGCACAAATTGCTGAGAAATGTTGATGCTGTCCATGATAGAAAAGTATCAAAGCGCTTGAGTGCTATGGGCTTGGCAGGAAAAGAGATCAAGCTTGCTGATCTGGCCTCCAAATCACCTTCAGAGGAGTCATGCCTTGAGATGTCAGAGCTGATTTCTCTCTCTCTCTCTCTCTTCATCTTACTGTATATATGCCTAAAGATACAATTTTCAACATCGGTCGGCAGCAACCTCATTTCCCCTCTCGTCTGTTATACTAATCACGTTTTACCTTAAGTTAGATTCTTTTCAATGTTTGGAAGATTCATACATACTGTATACACATACATCATAGATCCAAATTGGCATAATATTTTTACAGTAACATATAAAAACCTTTCTCAGATAAGTGGACGTATATTACATTTCCGTATTGGAACGTTTGTACTGGGCAGTACGTCACCCCGGCGTTGACAATCTGTCACCATATGCACATGTTTCTCTCTGGTTTATGTCTTAAATTAGATGGGTTTTTTATGCCTCAATGATTCATAGGCCACTGAGTAGCTTTAAAAAAAAAAAAAAAAAAAAAAGTTCCCCTGAAACTGGTCAGTTACAGGGACTCGACTGAAACTGAGAGCCAAAAAGTCCTTCAGGAAACATGAAAAATTATTCCTCAAGACTAGACACACACACACCCACACTTACTGTTAACTATAAATCATATGGTCTTAGGTTTGTGGACACGGGATCATAACACCATTATGAATTTCTTCCCCTAACTGCTGCCACAAAGCTGGAACCATACCATTGTTTAGAGTGTCTTTGTATGCTCTAAAATTACAATCGTCCTTCACTGGAACTATTTCAGTATAACAATGCTCCTGTGGAGAAAGTGACCTCTGTGTAGACATGGGCTGGAGTGGAAGAATTTCACTAAACAGAGCCCTGATCTCCACCCTACTGAACACCTTTGGGATGGACTGGAACACTGAGTTCTCCCCTCGAGCCTCCTCACCCGATCTCGGTACCTGACCTCACTACAGCTCTTGTGTCTGAACGGACACAAATCCCCACAGCCAAGCTCCGAAATTTAGTGAAGGAAGTGTGAGGTTCACACTCCTACTATCCGGTGTGTCTCAGAATAGATTGAGGTTCTTTGGTTTCTGGTTCCTCTCAAGGTCTTCTTCCTCATGAGTTCTCAGGGAGTTTTTCCTTTGCCACAATTACCGCTGGCTTACTATAAAGTGTACTGATTTGTCAGTTCTCTAGAAATAAAAATGAATCTGGAGTGAACTTATAAGCGAGGTTGAACAAATCTCTATTTGAAGAGAAAAAATTTGTAGAAAAATAACAAAAAGGGGGAAAAAAATCATAAACAGAAAGAAACGTGAAGAATGAATTATCTTTTACAAATGGTTATAAATGCTTGTGTTCTTCACATGTACCAAGTCTAGTGTGAAATTAAACTGGTATTTTCATATTATCTCTCTCTCTCTCTCTCTCTCTGTATGTCTCATTCTTTTCACTGTCTACCTTAGATCAGAAGTCTTTGTTCAGCAGGGGAAAACATAATGAAGAACGTTTAATATAAAATGACTCATGCGCTCTTTCCCAGAAGAGATGGCCAAGGACTTCTTGAGAATTCGTGTGAAATGACCTAAATGCTTCAACCAATCTGCTGCTGCCATGCCATGACTGTGTGGCCAGAGACACTGCCCATCAAAACTGAAAGAGAACACAAAAATTACCTTCTTCTTCGATTACACCCATGTGACCTTTAAAGCAGGGTTTTTTAATGACATTCAACCTGTGTACTTTGTGTATATATCTATTTCCACACCAGAGCGTGAAAGGCGAGAGAAATAAAACCATCAAGAATGTGGAAGAAACCAAGATCGTGCTTCCCTGCAGTGGTACCTACAGTAGAGGTCAGTTACAGTAAACGGAAGTCGATGTACATTTTTATTGTCTGCGTATATGTATAGGATCACGTCTGCTGTTTCAACTTCCTCCACAAACCATTTATCACTTCCTGCTGTCTCACAGCGACTACACATATCCTATTGTTCTCCACAGTTCTGCAAGTTGCTATTCCTCATTATTCCATACAGTAGCTATAGGCTGCTACCTCACTCTGCGTGGAGGGAAAATAAAAGACAGAGACAGGGGATGAGCAAGACGAAGTCCCCTACGGTGATCAAATGGGGTCACAAATAACTTACAAATTACGATACGATGTTTCGAATCCGACAGTGAGCTTTTCACAACGTCACGATGTTAGTATTGATCCAGCATCATTAAACCAGAACAGTATGCTCATCTTTAGTGTTTTATGGTAAGGTCTGGCCCTTTATGGGTGCAGTAGTTTCGAATGGTCCACGGACACCACAGTTTGCAACTATATTCCTGGAAAGCACAACCCACTCTATTGTTCTCTATCGCCGCATTCTCCTGGGGTTTGCAAATTAAATAAAGGATTAAATTTCACCTCAATGACCTTAATGCGAATAAACCGGCTAAATTCATTTCTCGAACAAATGAGACACACCAGTATCACAGAAAGAACTGGAGGCAACACTACCCTCAACAGCTTCACTACGGTACTACACTCTGGGGTTTTTTCGTGGGTTTTTTTTTTTTTTTTTGAAAATACACATTCTTGATTCATGGTTAAGGAAAGACTATAAAAATCTGTCTATTAATTGTCTTTTATCTCCCAATTATTTTTATTGAACAACTACAAGATTATCACTAAAGAAAAACAATAATATACATTTTTAATACACATCAAAAATTCCACTAAATGAAAAAGAAAAAGCAGAAGAGAGACAAAAATATATCATACTGAGAACACAAACATGCACACCCCAACGTCCTGATTCTGAGGATCCAAGTGCATGCATACTAATCTCTAGACCAGGTCAAATGTTCCAATACAGAAATTTAATTTATGGCCATCTATCTGAGAAAGGTAATGTCTGTGTGTGTGTGTGTGTGTGTGTGTGTGTGTGTGCGTGTGCCCTGCAACCCTGTCCAGGATGTACCCTGCTTCATGCCCTGAGTCTCCTGGGATAGGTTCCAGCCCTCTCATAACCAAGTACAGGATAAGCGGTATAGAAGATGCATGAATATCTGGGAAAGGTTTCCATGTGTGTTACATATATGTTAGAAATATAATACCATTTTGTATATATGTTATATGTATAAATCATTTAAGAATAATGTAAAAAAAAAAAAAATCTAATTTAAGGCATGAACCATGGAGAAACAGGTGCAGATGCTGACAGATGATGATTAGCATACAGATGATGCTGAATGTTGAGTGGTTGGAACAGACAAAAGGGGAAATGAGGTTGCGGCTGAGGTTGTTACATAAACAACCAATTTTAAAATTGTATTTTTAGGCACTTTGCAGTAAAAATTTTTTTTTTCCCATTTCTTTAATTTAATCGAAATCATTTTATTTCATTTAACATGAAGAAATGAGGGGGGCTCAAGACTTTTGCACAGCACTTTACATGTCTGTATTTTACATTTCCGTATGGATTCAATCAGGAAATACCTGAAAATTATAATAAAATAAGATAAAACTTCTTCAGTTTAAGGTAAGATAATAAATCTTTAATCTACTAAGAGATAGAGGGACATTTTATAGACGTCAATGTAAAAATAAAGAACGTCTAGCTCTGTATTCTTTATGGTTTTATTATTTTTTATATATATATTTCTCAGTATGTTTATATATTTCTTTCCACTTTGCACCTTCTGTGTCATTTATATATTTCATATATTTCTATTCTAATTATATATTGTTGTAATTTTGTAAATCTGTAAAGTTGAAGATTTAATCATTGAATCCCACATTTTTCACTTTTACATTCTTATTTTTTATTTCTATTTTATTTATTATTTTGAAATTTAATCTTTAGTTTAATTGTATTCTGTAACAAAATCTTTCCAGTTTCTATTCTATCCTATCTTTCCTATTTAGGTCACGGGCAGTCGTACAAGCATTTCACTGCATGTCATACCATGTATGGTTGTATACGTGACAAATAAAAAATTTGAATTTGAAATTGAAAATTTGAATTTGTATGACAAAGATGGAAAAAGGCAAACATTCTTATCTACTTAATGGAATTGAATGTTACGCAAAATATTTTATTTTTAAAATATATAAATGATTGTAATTGAATGAATGGATTTTTCATTTATGTATGTTAGCATTTATTGTGGTATAACATTGTTATGTACTGTATGTTAGCATTTATGGTGGTATAATGTTGCAGTTGCTACAGGTGGTGCACTCTAAACTAAGCATACTGTGTAGCAGGAGCAAATTATTTGCTAAGATTTTTTAAAAATGTAACAAAATCAAAAAAAAAATCTGATCTGGATATTTACAAAATCATGATACTTGCAGAATCGCAATACAAATCAATACAATACAGAATTCTGTAAATTACTTTTCGAGAACGACGATTGTTAAAAGCACTATATAAATAAAATTGAATTGATTTGGATTTCCATCCCTAACAAATATAGCAATTAACCGACATGGTTTTATATTACTTAAATAAATATATTTCTGGTATATGGGACATCATACTAAAAAAAGGATCTATTTCAGCCAATCATGTTTTAGAAAAGTGGAAACTGTGCAAAAGTATAGGACGTGGACACAAAGCCATCCTCACTGTTTCTCACTCAACAGCAATACCTTTTATTTTCTAAAGCATTCCTGGATTTGGTGATTTTTGTAATTACCAAGTAATATATAAATGATTTTCATCACCAATGCTGTCAGGTTCCTCGATTCATTGTTGTAACTAACTAGATGTTATATGTACAATGTTATTACATATATATGTTATATGTACTAACTAGATGTATATTTTTGTACAATTGATTATCCTTGTCAAAAAAAAAACAATTCCGTATTATTATATATTATTATTAATATATTCATTAATTATTATTAATTATTAATAATTACATATTATTATATAATACTGATGCTTTCTAAGCACAACCTCAATTTCAACACATTCCATGTCACTAAATACTGCAATATCATATGTCCTGATACATTTGCATCTTTTTGTCAAATGTTAACTATAACACAGAAACAAAAGGAACAAAAAAAACAGAACTGAAACCCAGTAAGGAAGGAAAAGAGACATGACGTGCACTAAAAACCACTGGACATCTGTCCTGGATTTCACTCTGAGGACGCATATGAAACGATGCATAATAAATATGGAGGCTCAATCGTCACAGTGTGCGTACTTCATACCTTGTGAATGCAAAGGTGGTTGTTCAGGCATCTGAGTGCATGTGTGTGTGTGTGTGTGTGTGTGTGTGTTTGCCTACAACTGCATTATTGACTCTGTGTACGCCAGACAGCTGCCCACATGTCTAACAAGGAATAGCTTTGTGTGTGTGTGTGTGTGTGTGTGTGTGTGTGTGTGTGTCCGTGCAAGTGCTTGTGAGTCAAACTGCAGACAACCACTAGGTGGAAGCATGCTGCGGCTGGCTACTTAAGTCTGGAGCGAGAGAGACCAGGAGAGAATAGTGCATGGTCATGATGACCAGACTGCCAGATCACTGACAGGTTGCGTCAGCATGCTTCCAGGCTGATGTAACGGCAGCGTGATGCCGATGAGCTCAGCTTGGGGAAATAACGTTGACTTGGAATGTTGAGATTCAGGATATCGCAGAACACCAGTTATGATAAGACTTGTAATAATCAAATCATATAGAACACCTGCTATGGCAATAAAAAATTAAAATTCTGGATAGAAATGATGCAGTTGTTTAAATCAGTGTAGCTGTTTTAAGTCTTCACTTATTCCATAGTTACGCTTTCATTCTTTAAAAAAAAATGCCAGGATCTATAAATAAGATATTATTTCGCAAAACTGCTTTATTCCCCTTCAATACCAAACAGCCTAACAGCACTTTCATTACGAAACATAGAGCCAGACCATTTAAATTCAATTTAAGTTATAAATGTGTGTTTTTACTTTAATGTTTATTTACAGAGTACAATGACTGCCCTAGCTTACATTATAAAGACTTGTAGGTTAATTTTTTGGCACAGGAAATCAATATGAAATTATTATCCATGATAATCACATAGATGTGATGAAAGGAGATTAGATTTAATTCAAAGTATAATAAATAAATAATAAAATATTAGAGTATTATTGTCCTTTGTTATGTTGTATGTTCATCTGACCTTTTAACAGCATTATATTATGCATCTGTGCACATAATAATAATAATAATTATTATTATTATTATTTTATTACTATTATTTATAGAACACTTTTATTTTCATGGTCAAAATCTCAGTGTTGTACTTAATTATTAATAAAGCGTTTTAAATAATTGCTGTTTGGATTTTTTACATTTGTAAATACTTTTATACTAATTAACTATTTTCGCATTTTTGATTGATCAAAATAACAAAACACAGTTATGAACTCCCTTTTCTTTCTCTATATAACCCCCTGCTACACTAATGAACTTATCCCAGTGTTTCACTACTGCTTGGATACCATTAAGGTAGAAAGTTCAGTACACCAGAGTCCTGAACGGATTGCCTGCTTCTTGTCTGAAACGCTGGCCTCCCAGGAACTCCTTGTGTGTGGAGGAAATGGCTTGGAGCGAGGTCACGACTATATGTGAGATGTGGCAATAACTACCGTCCGAGTTTCTGTAATGTGCAAGAGGTAGTTGGTGAATGATGGTGTGTATGGTTCCCACAGACAGGTGCAGTTTTACTCCTTCATTCATGAGAAATTTCTCCTGGTTTGCCTTGCACACACCTTGTATTTATCTACGCGTCTTACTAATGAAAGGCCTGCCCCAGCTGAGTGAACTGCATGGGATAAGTTATACTGCTTTAAGAGATCAGCGAGATAAACCTGATCCAAGACTGTGTCCTCAACGGTAAACCTAACAGGCAGCCAGTGTAGCTTGAATAACGTGTTGTGTCTTCCTTTTCATTCTGCTGTTAGATGTACGCCATGGCCTTTCCTTTCCGTGCTCTACTGTAACTCAGAAAATATCCCTGTTCATGAGGGAGAATCAGCTGCAGTGTGGCTAAATATGGTGGGCATGCCAGGGCCATTTTTATCAAATGTAGGACGACCAGGAACAGAGACACGAAAATAGCGAGAGAGAGAGAGAGAGAGAGAGAGAGAGAGAGAGAGAGAGACGAGTGAAAACATACTACGCAGTAACCCAGGGTTTGGCAAATAGTGAGAACAGAGAACAAGGACTACGCAGCATGACCTCCTCTCTTTACTCAAACTGACAAACAAAACACACTGACTATGTCACTGAACTTCTGTAGATCTAGATATGCGAGACGTAGCAAGATAACATAATATAACAACACACTATATATCAGCAGTAGAGTGACACAATACAACAGGGCAGCCATTTTCATTAATGGAAGCACAAAAAAATGAGAATTGTTTTCTTATTTCTTCTGGTTTAAATGAGAGTTTGGGCTTGAACTAATCCGCTATCACTCGCATCCAAAGTATCACTCGTGTTAGACTTTGTCCCTTTTCCATACGGTATTAATATGTTGCATTAATATGGAGGTCTGAATCTCGTCTCTAGTCTGTGTGTGGACTCTTACCCCTTTTCCACTGCTCTGGTTCCCATGCCGGTTCCGTGCCGGTTCCCAATATTGGTGCCGGTGCCCTAAAATGAACACCGAACCGGCCCCTAAACTCTCGTCTAGTTGCGAGAACCCGTGACGGCACGAGCGGTGGGCGGAGTTATAGGGAACGTTAAAAAAAATGGCGGAGACCCAAAGTCCGTTAATGTGGAGCGCGGACGAAACAAAAGCGTTTTTAGCAATTTGGACAT
>JAOVVA010000016.1:12234070-12251799 GCA_028565275.1 Leiocassis micropogon
CTCCCGCTGAGCTCCTGTCTAGTGTAAATGCGGGCCGGTTCTCGGTGGTTCCCAGTCCAGCACCGGCCGAGCACCAGCACCAGTGTAGTGGAAATGAGGTATCTGTGTGTTCTCCTGCGTGATTGGTGGGTTTCCTCAGGAGACTGCGGTCCTCGCATGCGGTTTAGGTTGATTGCCATTTCCAAGTTGACATTTAGGCATTTGAGGGTTAGGGGCCTTGCTCAAGGGCCAAACAGGGACAACTTGGTGGTCGTAGGATTTGAACCTGGGACCTCCTGAACATTAGCCCAATGCCTTAACCACTGAGCTACCACAAGCTGACCATAGTGTGTGAACATCTTGTGCCTTAAGTTTCCTGGGACGGGCTCCAGTATCTGTGTCCCTACACTCAGTGTAGATAACGAATGGATGAACAAATAAAGAGGCTTCCTGTTTGTAGTCGCAGAACTACAGACTGAGTTACGCTTAAAAGTCTGTGCGAAATTAAGACTTCATTCCTATTTCACGTCTTCTAAAATAAATATTTACAACTGAAACATTAAATCCAAATGAGTTGCTTGCTCCTCTAAATAACAACAGAATGGTCAGTGTTATACAATGCGTGCAATCCCCTCAGAAAGGCCTATTCTACTGAGCTACAGTACCAGTCAAAAGACTGGACACAAGTTTGGATTTATTTCCTACATTCTATCTGGATGTTTTTCCAAACTATGAAATAACACATGGCATTAAATAACTACGTAACAACAACAGCGACAACAACAACAAATACAGTCAGTTGTTATTTTAATGACAACGTAAAAAAAGTTATTTTAAGTTAGTTTAAAGTTCATTTAGAGTTACCAGCCTCAGAAATCACCAATTAACAACCAGCACCTCAGATTAGAGGCGTTATGAAGACTTTACAGTGTAGCAGATACATCTCAATATCAACTGTTTAATAGAGATTATTGCAGATTTTATACTCTAACTTTATCACTGTTCTACAATGTACATAAAAAGAAAGAAAAATCTGGAAAGACCATGGAATGAGACGGTGTGTCCAAACTTTTGACTGGAGTGTGATATCCTGTTATCAGTATTATGGAAACATAAAGTGGCATCCTGTTATAGGAAAACAATTCATTCATTTTATTATCTTCCCATATCGACACATTCCGAAATCATTTTGTTCTTTTCGTAGCGCATCGATTTGTTACAAGTTATAATTTCCCGTTTATTAACAATGACATTCAGTACTTCTTATCTGCTTATAGTTACATTAAATGTTGCGCAACATTTGGAAAACAAGTTTCCGTGTAAAGCCATAAACAGCAGTTACCACATCAGCCTCTCTTTTCATTCTCTCTTGAGGTTATTAAGAAAACGCCAAGTGGAATCTATTCTGTCACAAAAACTTAAAGTTATAATTTTACGTATCAGAACAACCAATCAGAATGGAGAATTCACTGATACAAATCACAATATCACCCATATCAACAAACGACCAGAGCAATTCCAACACAAGTGGCACATTCATAAAACACATGTCTGGCATACTGATTCACACGTCACTACGGGCCTGTCTAAAGCTGCCCTGTAATTATACGTTAGCACCTTACTGTATGGCACGCCCTTGACAGCTTGACATTTATTTGCCCCATGCTGAAATCTGGCACTGAGGCTGAGCCTGTAGTTGTCTAATAATCCTTTATAGTGGTTCAAATTAGACATTAAACGCAAATGTGATTTGTTATTCATGGAGCAGCGCATGAAGTGAAGGGGTGTGATTTTAAACCTATTACATAAACAAGGGTTTAAAAATAAAGAGCAGGCTTCGATACCAGGTTCCTGCCCTGGCCGTGACTCTGTAAAGCCCTACCGCATCACTCGATGTTTACTAGGGTCATGACTCAGCTGTTTCGCGGCTGCTCTACATCTAAGAGATAGATGTGTCTGAGCTCGGGACGCGATAAGCCCGGCGAACAGTAATGAGGTTGCAAATCAGGCTCAGCGAAGAGACGGACAACATGCTGCTCACCGTGCAAATGGGTGCCATTGATCTGTTTGTGTGCTTTCCCTCTACACTGCATTCAGATCCATCAGACTCCTAACAGAGACAGAGAGGGATGGTGTGGTTTTAAATACGTGACAAGGTTCGGTTTTTTTTTTTTTTTTTTACCCCGAGTGAGAAATCCCAGTGGGATTGACCTGATTTCCACTTGTCCCCTTGTTCTCCAAGAAAACAAGTGACCCTGCCGCTTGGCGTCTTTCTGACGATTCATCGGCGGTCCAACACGTTGGAATTTGTTTGTTAATACTGTGTCCTCATTTCTCAACTAAAGCTCTGCCAAAGTCTGAAAATGGCCCATTACCGTTAATTCAGAACAACACAAGATGTTCTGATGGCAGGGCCAATGATTATTTCATATTACGAGAAATGTTTAGATAACGCTGGCCAAACTGCGAGACACCAGAGTCTTTGGCACTTGTCTCACTATAATAATGGATAGAGGAACTTTTACACATTTCAGCATGATTCAGACTGCAGATTGTTTACCACTGGTGACTATGAAATATGAGCTTTGAGGGGGAGTTTTTCAAATTTGAATTTTTCCAAATTTAGTTGCTGCTATTTCACATCCAGGGTGGCAGAGAGGCCGCGTCACAGTTCAACAATCCTCTCAAAAACATGCCATTTAAAGGGGACCTGTTATGCAAAAGTCACTTTTTTTGTCATTTCTAGACATTCAGATGGGTCTCAAGTGTGTGTGTACAAGGAAAAAATCTGTAAGAAAAGACATTATCTGCTTTTTGTCCTTTTTTCATTTTTGATTTGGCTAAGACCAATCAGATTTTCCCCCTCATGTGACCTCATGTAAGGGAAACGCTCCCCTGGCTTGTTCCTCAGTTCTGATCAAGGATGTTCATCCTTGATGTTGATGAGGGGTGTGGCTCAGCAGTAACTCATTTAAACAGACACTGAACTTTCGAGGTATAGACACACTTTTAGCAGACACACTTTGAGGGAATTTCCGATAACTTTTTGAAGAAATGGAAAATATCTGACCTTTGAAGATTGACACAGACCATACATGGTACTCAAAATCTATATTACATGTGTAAAAATGTATGTTAAAATGAAGAGAAAAATAAAATTAAATAAAGTCACTAGAGCAAATACAGTGTGTTGTATAAACACTAAAACACAGACAAGGCTGATCCTGTGTACACGCCCATCTTTGGCAGATGCGAATGAATATTAATGACTATGCAAATACAACGGTCATGTGACAGGGTATCAAAACAAACAAGATGTCAGAAACCCAAACAAGTGAAGATTTTTCTTGGCAGATCCCGTAAAAAGCTTGCATCATTATTTGGCTCTTTATTGGCCATGATGGTTGATTTGAAGAAAATTATAAGGAAGTCTCAGGTTATGTGATCTCAGTGCCATGGATAGGAGGTTGGGTCTAATTAGCATACTAAAAGTACAGGCTGCACAAAACAATTTTCAAAAATTTTCATGAATATTCTTCTTATTTATTGAATACTTATATAGTCTGAATCAATCTTTAAGGAGAAGTGCCTGTGCTACAGTGCTCCTAGATACGGAAGTGTACCACAGCTACCCGGGAATGTGTACATACCTCACTCACATTGTTCCAAGCATGGGGTTCTCACCAGAGCAGGGGGGAAAAGCCATTACTAAAGGGAAATAAATAGTCTAAAATTTGCACTTATAGGCTAGCTAGTTGCCACAGAAGCAAACAACCGGCCATTCGCAAAAGCTAATACTTGCTTTCAATAAGAGACATTGAAAAACACATCACATCTTGCATTCTCACAGGATAGATGGCCATACTTAGATGATAGCATTAACTTCAGGTATAAGGTACCCATGACAAGCTTATGTCCCATTGATTGATGGGTAAAAGAGTCCATTCTTTCCACACAGATATTCCCACCCAACAACTGGCAGGACTATTATTCTCTGTGGAACGTTAGACACAGATGAGACTCAAACAACTTCTCCAAGTTTTCCACAGAGACATTCACAAAGTGCACAAGTTCAGAAAGTTCTACTCTGGCACATCTCCACCAACCTGTGTGCTGTCCCCTCTCTACAGTGAGACGCATTGTTTTGATGGCCATCCCTGCGCAGGGGAAGCAACTGGTTGTGCAACAGGAACATCTTGTCCTCCCTGGTTGTTTGGAATCAAAGCATTTTTGAGGGTGTCTGCCAAGCCAGGCTTGTGTCATTACTCTGCGAAAGAGTATCCCTCTTTTACAGCGGCCACTTTGAAAGCTGCAGTTTGTCTTTCTTACCTGCCCTTCCCTTTCTCTCGCTTGCTCTCACATGCACACATGCAATCACAGGCTGGGTCTTGATAGATTTGGTTTTCAATAGGTAGAGTGGAGCGCCCGTAGAGAGTTGCTCTTTGTGAGGGGCATTTCGAGAGAGATGTGATTTCACCTTGAGTGGAGCGCGGGGTCCGGGACGGTGCCAGCTCTGCTTGCCTGGCCACATTCCTCGCCCATTGAGTGCTTGGGAACCGAGGCTTCAGCGCAAAGTGGAGTGCAAATATTGCCTAGGCCGCACCGCTAAGCCTTCAGAGGTGGGAGGAGGAGGGAGGAGAATACATTGCTTTAAATCAGTCCTACTGTACTGATTAATACTGTAAGTTTGGAGTGAGTGTATGAAAAAAAATCTAAATTGTCTCTCAGTGCACTTTTCTCTGTATCATCGCATGAAGTCAAGTCTATGGTACTAAAATAAAAAAAAAGAGAGAAAGAAAAAGAAAAAACCCTCAAGCGTGCTTTCTATGACCCGGTTTCTGACAGGAAAAGAACCTTTCACACAATGAACATCTTAAAGCAAAAACATAATCACTATTATAAATAAGAGACCTCAAAAGAACTTTTAAAAGATATAATTGCAAGTGGTTAGTCATGAGTAAATTAAATATCCTCCAAGCTGCAGATGTCTGTGGTTGTTGAATGCTTGCGAAGTCAGTTCAAAGTGATTTTTTCCTTTAAAATAAGGCCACTTTCATCCGCAATAATTAGTGACAGTAGGAGATCTAGCTTACAACATACAAAACCGATTTCTCAAAACAACTTGTATTATAAAATGTCTAATCAAAAGTAGCTAACATAATGTTAGTCGGTTATGCTACTATGCTATTATAAATATATATATATATATATATATGGTAGCTGTTGGAGCATTAGAGAGCCGGATGTGCTTGTGGTAAGTCAGTGTAAAGTTTAATGTGTTTGTTCATTTGAAAAGCTTCCTTTCATCAGTGTGTCTGTATTAAGGAAACAGTAAATTTAAAAAAATTGCAATGCTAGTCTAACACTATTCATGGTAGTGTTAGCGTTAGCATGCATCATTGTGCATTCTTAGCAAGAATTTTATCATTTTTAGTATGGTACTAAACACAATGTATAAACAGAAAAATCTTTTCCTTTATGGTCTTGAAGAGTTTAAGCTAGCTATGATTTTAAAAAATATATTTGGAAAGCTTAAAACTGATCTCCACATCAATAATTAGCATAATGCTAATGTTTTTTTTTTTAGGAGGGCATTTCTCTGTGTCTCTTAATTTGTATTTAAGAACCAAACCTGGCCAAAACCACAGTTACAAACTAGCTTATACGTACATCATATAAAATCTTCATTAAAATATGGATTTTTGTCTACTTTAATCCCCTGTAAACAAGAATGGAGTGCCATGAACTTTTTTTAACTGTTTAATTGACCTTTTGATGCTTGTAAAATATTTAATAACTAAATATGACATCAAGATATCATAAAAAAAAATCATCAGGTAGCATAACATGATATTTTTGCCAAGTCACGATGCTCCTGTGGTGCTATTTGGACGGTCAGTGCTGTCGACTGGCGTAAGATTGGGGTTTCTAGGTTGGTTATGTGAGCAGAGAATTTCTGTTTATCAGTGTCGGAGTTTAAAAGCCGTCGGATTTCGGTTTATTGCGCAGTTTAATTGTGCCTCATGCTGCCGAGTATACGCATCTCTGTGCTCTGTCTCACTCTTGCACCCCTCCCGTTTCTTTTCATCGCCTGACCATTCTTATCTTTCCTCATCTGCGGTTCGTTTTTGCTCTGTCTCTCTTTTTTTCTGTATACGACCTCTTGGTACGCTTCCCACTCTCTCTCTCTCTCTCTCTCTCATTTTAGCCCTCCCTCTCTCGGTCTCTGCACCACAGTAATGACAGCAACCTCTGCTTCTGCGTGGCTTTTTCTCCTGCGTCATTGCTCACCACTGTCGAATGTAAACACACACGCACTCACATGAGAACAGCAGATGCATGACCACACACATGCAAATAGTTGTACAGCTGAGACCTGTTTGGATCGTCTTTCTATAACGAGCACATAGTCTATATTGTTAGGCAGTGATAATTAATGTATAGCCTGCTACTGAGGTGACTGCTTACGCCGCTGGTGAGATTAATGACATTTACCTAAACTTGGCATGTGCTCCAGGCTGCCAGGATGGGAAAAGCAACCGAACAAGCCGTGGTGCATCATCATAATTGCACAGCGTCATGACAGCCTCCTATGGCGCAGTCATCACACCTACGCAAACATGCATGTATTTGAATAGGGCCACTTATGACTACATAAACACATGTAAATAGCGATTCGTACAGACTAAGGTCTCCATTTATGGAGTGATATCTTTAATATATGTAAGAGCCACAGAAATGTCTGGCTTTGCCTGGAAAATGACACTGCGAGAGTTCTGATCTTGGGTTTGTTGTATATCTGAATCTATAGCTTTACCACTGTTGACTCAACAAAAGTCTCAAGCAGCTTACAGCAAGTCAGGTGATATCCAAAGCTGTGTGATGCCTGAACAGGTTATTTGCAGAAGAGCCACGTCAACGTGATAGCAGATTATCACTATGCTGTTACTATGCTACGATAGTCCTGAGGGTCCTCACGGACAACATGGCTGTCTTTAGTGCTGTTTGTTTTCACACTCACACACAATATAAATCTTCATGGACCAGACAACCTTTACATCATTTCAGATGCTAATCTCTTTGTTCTTCATGTCTGGCTCAGAAAAACAAAATGCTCAGGGAGTAATAATACTAAATAAAGAACATGTAACACAACCGTATGAGGACGCATTCCCACATGCCTAATTAAAGTGCGCTTGTCACAAGTCGACTGCGTGTCTGCTGTAATTATTTTATTATTTGTATCTGTCTGTACAAACAAAAACATTCTTAACCCTTTAACGTCCTCACTAAGAAAAAAAAAGCAATCATGACACATCTACGGGATTTTTTTTGCCACAGGATTACCTCAACCGAATGGTAGAGATAGCTCAATTTGGTAAAGTTCTAAACAATTCCAGTTAAATATACTGTAGTGACTTAAAATGTGCTCTACCAAAAAGTTAAGCAGACTGCTAAAGGGCTAAAAAAAAAAAAGTTGTAGCTACACCTAAACTTGACGTTATTTTATGTTAGTGTGATACCACAATAACACACAGTCACCTCAAATTTAAACATACTGATAGAAATAAAAATGACTCAAATAATCTTATATGCATGATGTAAAAAAATAATATGATAAGATACTTGTCCGTTTCCTTTAAAGGCTTATAAGATTGTCTATAACGTACTTGTAATGTAATTGTACTATTATACTCCCTAACTTACACCCATAAACAATAATATCCCCATGACAGTACCTAATTCATCAGAAAAACATTACTGTTTATTCGGGATTAATTACCTGTTTAAGAAGGTCAATGATGTTTGTTGAGGGAAAGTCAGCATTGTAAATAAACGTAATGCGCTATTAGCTGTAGATACCCTTAGTTGAAAGATATTTCTCGGCCATGAACTCAGACAGCAGGATATTAAGGATGGCAGAGGATACAAAACAGCTGAAATAGAAACGCGTATCATGAGCAACAACAACCTTTATTTTTAAAGCTACATGCACACATTTTTTCCAGCAGACATTTAAATCATCTCACTGATAGCGTTCGCAATCGTTTTAAATATATCCATGGTTTCTCACCAAATCTATACAATGCACCTAGCTGGCTAATCAGCTTTCTATCCATTATTATAACATCAGCTACCACTTTATTGCCTAATCATTTATGTTTCTAGGCCACCAACGTACACGACACCCACTGGCAGTTTCCGCTTACCCGATGTGGTAGCTAAAAAATTTATTTATAATTCGTCTACCATCAAGTAGACATCTGAGGGCAAACGATGAAAAAAAAAAAAAAACACCCTGTGAGTCATTCTCGATAGGAAGTTGCTCAATAGGAAATACACGAGCATATAAATATCAGAGTTTGACTGATATCTCTATTTAATCCGCGTTCCAAATCGATATTTCATTCATCCGATAGACTGGAATGGGGAAACTATTTCCTGTATGTGGTTTTAATCCGTATTCTAGCAAAATGTCGAGTGTTTACGTTACTCTGATTGACAATGTTTTTCAGGAAGCCCCTAAACACAAACATCTGTAAAGCTCAGACACAAACAAACAAATGCGGACCAGAAAATGATTTTGTTACAGTAATACACCAGGGTGCGGTAGTACCACTTAGCTGGAAACATCTGTAGATCATTTATCATATAGTTTAGTGTTTACAGCACTCGTAAATCATGTCAACGGCGTTCCCTTGGTACAGCGACGACGACACACCACATGCAGTAATATCGCTTTGGAGCCACAACAACAGCGGTGAAATAAAGGCGGAGCCAGGATTGCAATAAAACAGCCAGTTGTGCCTGAGCTTCGGTCGGCGGAGTGCACAGGATAGCCGAGGGGCCTGAAGATATTTATTTTTTCATTTACCCCCCATTGTGCTTACAGTCCTCTAGATTTTACTTTCCATGATTCGCAAATTCGTAACTATTCTCACATCTTGGGGGATCTCTGCATACGCGAGCATGCAGGAACGTGTTGCTGTTTCTCTCCTTTCTTTTCGCAGGTTTTTTTTTTCGCCTTAACATTTCTATTGCTTCTTTTCTTTCCCCTTAATGTTTGTGTGTAACTACAGTAGTAATAAATCATACCTCCTCAAATCATGCAGTTTGAGATTATTGTTGTCTTTATTTCCCGCACTTTTTTTATTTATTTATTTTTTAATGAAATTCGCCCTGGGATTAATAACTTACTTTGACTTGAATGGAATTGAAGGGTTAAGACTAAGGTTAGGAGCTGCATTAGCTTCCAGACCTTACTGACCTACACTTACTATCAGTCTACTACCAACCGCTTTTAAACCTGAACAACCAGGGAAACGTACACGTACTGTACACACTATGTGTTTTAAATTCACACGAATTTCTCATGAAATCAGATTAGAACTTCCTGAACTGGCTCTTGACGTAATCGTAACACTAAGATATGGTTTGTACAAATACATGACCGGATGTCAAACATTTGTCTGGTATAAATACAAATTGCTCCATTCGTTTTGCCAATATCATTACCTAGTCCCTTGTTATCACATGACAGCCGCTGATGGGTGAAAATAGACACGTCAAGCCATCCGCTACGTTTTTTTGAACTTCTACTTTTGCTGCCTCACAGGGCAGGCGATTACATTCATCTGCCCTCTTCTACATACAGTACAAAAACCTCACAGACACCAATCACTGCATGGCCAGTTTCGCTCTCCTGGTTATCGTGAATGGCCGTGGCATCAACAGGAACACGGATAGGTTGATTTCTCAATGTATATAAATAAATATATTTAATAGTCTCCAGATGCTCACATTAGAACCACACATTAATTTAATTATTCAAAGTGAGTTAGGAACACGAAGTTCAGCAAATAAGCTGGATGTAGTCACACCTCTACCGTGGGACCTGGAGAACATTTGGGCGTTGCTCTTGTTTGCCTATTATTTGCATCATCTGTGATTTAAACAGATAACAATAATCTCATAGAACTGTAATTAAAGAATATTTTCTCATCATTGGTTTGTCTGTTTCATTTTATGAAACATTACTGGTTAGACTTTTTTTCATTCTGCGTAGACCAAGATAGACCGAACCAAACCAAATCATCATGCACATTACGCTTGCAGTAAAATTACTTCATTAAGAACAAATTTCTTGGTTAAATTCTCCTGCAAACAATTCATCAATAAATCCTTTCCTATCCAGTCTAATTCATATCCATAAAGAACAATGCGAGTAACACATTGTTCAATTAAGAGGTTGTTTAAAAACAAATAACTATCTGGAAAATGTGTCCAAAACAAGGTGGCACTGGATTTTTTTTTTAAGTCTATACGAAGTCATTTAACTAATTCCTACTGCAGCATGGTCAGACATGTATGTCGAATTCTGCATCGAATTAAGATGATTATATTTATTTTGGAACAGATAAAAGATACTATGAAGTCTTTCAACCAACAGACTGACAGGGAGGCACCAATTTCAGCTGGATCAGATATCCGAGCTCTGTGCATCACTGACACCTGATATTGGTCAGATATTCTTATTCTTGCAGGAACTGAGCAGACATTGTGCAAAACATCAGATGCACAATAGCAATGCTCTCGGGGCAGGTTTAAGTTAAAAAATTTAATAAAAATAAAAATATGTGTCCCATCCTTGTATCCTCTCATGAACCAAAGTCTTCAATTTAACCCTTTAAACATAGTGCCTTCAAAGACGCTTCTAAAAGAATGTATTGTTTAATACATGAGCATGCAATGTTGCATTTATAGCTCAACAAGAGAGCCAGTGAGAGCTGACGAAGAACTAGTGTGCTATACAGTATGGTGTAGTATGTTATGTAAATTTAAACGCACCTCATGTGCTGCTTCCTCTCTCTCTCTCTTGCTGTGGACGATGTACGCCGCACCCGAGCTACGTGTTGCGCGCGTGCTCGCCTCCACAGACAGCAGTGCGCGTCCTTAACCCAGTTGTCATGTGTAAAAATGTGTCTTTATTATTATAAAGTGTTCAAATAGGATCTTTTTTTTCTGTGCAAGTCCACTTTTCACAACACCTCGTCACATTGTCTCATGTCCACCATCAGCTAGTGCAATTGAGATTAATTATTATAAATGACAGAATATTTAGTCACAATATATAATACAGTACACAATTAATTCCGTATAGTCAATGCACAGTTAAAAAACAAAACAAACAAAAAAAAAACAGAGGCACAAATAATTTGGCAAGTTTTAGCAAACATGTCAGAACAGATACTTACAAAGTAGACTCATGCAACTTCTTATGGTCATTATAATATATATATATTTTTTGATGATAAGGAAGTTTCGAGAATGAATTCTAAGGAGAAACATCCAGGTTTCCAACGCCACAAGCTTTATCATCATCATCATCATCATCAAAACAAACACACATTTAAAAAAGATTATTTTTCAGTGTATGGACTGTCCAAGCAAAACTGCATTCAAATACCTTTTTTTGTTTTGTTTTGTTTTATAAATTAAATATCAGTCAAACATCTTACGCAGGGATCAGCTCTCAGGCTCGGGTCCGTCTCGTGCGCAGTTTGTAATCCTGCTCGAGCGCAGCGCGTGTCGGTTCCGCTTCAGCTCGCGCGCTGATGACGCCGGTGCTGAAGAACACCGACCAAACCGCGCAACTTACGAAACTGCACCGCATAACTGATCGACACACTTTCGCGTATTTACACCACATGTTTACAAACACCGTCATCACCGAGAAACGAGCGTGTCCGCGCGTGCTCAGGTTCGTGCTCGAGCTCTACACTATACACTGGCGTGGTGATGATGATGAGCAAACGAGTCAGGAATCAGTTCTATAGAAACGACTCTTTTAAGTGAATCGACTCACAAGGAAGAACGGATCTGGAGTTTGCATACGGCCATGCATTGTGCTATGATTTATTAGCTGTTTGTTTGTTTGACAAATAACAGACGTGTAGTGTTTATATATGAATAGAAACTGACAATATAGAAGTAACTGTCTAACCAGATAATGATCTATTAACCTGCATAAGGAAATTGTAAACAAAATGTAGTCTATTACTTGTCTATTATTTGTATCACACATATCTATCTACTGTATCTTCTATCAACCATAACATTACAATGCAAAACAATATGCCTTGTGCTACCAGGGTGACTCTGGCCCCTTGGAACATGGTTCTGCAGGGCCTCAGGGGGTGTGCTGTGGTGTCTGTCACCAGGGTGTTAACAGTGGATGTTTTTTCATGTGCATCACATGGGTGCTCAATCAGATGGGGGCCCAGGGAGTTCGGAGCCTGGGTTTGTAGACTTGGGCTCTTTGCCCTCTTGTGTGCAGCATGCTGTAGTGCACTGGGTGTCCTGGTGCCTTTCTATTATAACCATTGACTTCTATTAAAGCCAGCTTTCACCGATTTGTGCTTAATTGGCATTTCTTTTGGTTTTGATCATGTGTGAGCCCTAAGTGCCCATGATCCTTTCACCAGTTTGGTGGTGTATAGTGTGTGATCAATGCTGTTCAGCTGACCTGGTGGTGGTGTTAATGTTACGGCTGATTAGTGTGTGTGTGTGTGTATTTATATATGTTGTTAGTCTTTAATCTGCTCCCATCAAGGGGTCGCCACAGTGGACCATCCGATCCGCACACAACTTGGCGCAGTTTTTAAAGGCAGATGCCCTTCCTGGCACAACCCATTTTATCCGGGCTTGGGCTCCAGCACTGCATCCAGTGGCTGGGGTTTGGCCATTGGGTGGGACTTGAGCCTGGGCCTTCCACATGTCGGGCGAGAAACCTACCACTGAGCCACTGATGCCACTGATGCCCCATAAAACATTGTCCAATTGGAATTATAAGATTCTATGTGACGTTTTTTTTTTGGTAAATTTGAGCTATGCACATTTTCTTTTCTTTCTTTTTTTTTAAGTGATGTGCATTTTTTAAAACTTTTTTTATTTGTAAAATAAAAACATACATCACAGTCCTTCCATTTGGATTGCAATAAAACTGTGTAGCGCAGTATCTCAAAACCGCTCAGAAACCATATATATCATGCATTGTTTCATATAGGCTGTATAACATAATGCACAAAGCATATAGTTTATTGCATACACACACACACAGTATATGCGTCAGCCAAAAAATCAGGAAAGGTTTAGGAAAAGAAAAACTTGTATAAATGTTTTAATACTAAATGTATTACTATATGTTATATATTGATATGAGCATATTAAAATAATGTACAGTACTTCATACTGTTTTTTTCCTGAAATGTGATATATATATATATATATATATATATATATATATATATATATATTGTCTGACTCTGCATATTTCTATCATGATTTTACATGATTGTACCTATGACTATACATATGCATCTAATATTATTGCCCATATATACCAGACACAATACAAATGAATCTCAACATTCGATTCATTTAAAGTGACAGCTCGAGTGAACTGATTCAGTGACTCGTCCTGCCCCGCCGCTACACCACAGCGCACTCCAGCTGACTGTAACTGCGTACTTACAGGGGACGTGATGTTCTCAAAGACAAACCTGTGGTTAAACATCGAGCTTTTGACTCGTATCCTGATGCATTCTGGCCACACAGCGCTCCTCGGGGCTTCAGCAGAGCCGTTACGGACCAGCCGCTATCCGTTAAACCGACCGGCTTTGAATTTTAATCTGCGCCACAGCGCGCGGAATGCGGACGTTGGCAGGGCGCGCGCTGTGCAAGAGGAGCCGCGTGCCAATCAGGCATCTCATAGCAACCCGGGTGGTGTTGTTAACCACTAACCACTGTTCTGGATCCCTAATGAGAGGATCTGTTATAACCACATCGCCAACCCCGAACAAGACGCGCACACGCACACACACACACACCTGCACGAGCGGACTTGACATGAACAAAATAACTCCACTTACTCAGCATGAAGTCCCCCTGTGATCTTCGTTTAAAAAAAAAAAAAAAAAATGAGTGTTGTGGCGCAGCAGGTGCAGTCCACCATCATGTCCGGTGTGTACCGCAGCAGCTGCAATGCTCAAACTAACCGGTGAAAAGCTCCAACTCCACCCGAGACACACCGGGACGACTGCGCGAGCTCGCGCGCGCGCGCCTGCTTTAACTTATCCGGTCTGCCTGCTTCGTTATATGATCGTCATGTGATACGGCGCGGCCGCCCTCAGCAGAACTTTAAAGGGACCACCCACGTGATCACCCGGTGATATAGATATATATATATATATATATATTTTTTTTTTTAAGGGGCTCAGGTCAGCTTTGAATCACTGAATATGAACTCCGAAGAAGAAACTAGATTTAACCGGTTGTAGACAAACACACACGCATACATAAGTAACTGATTAAACCTGGTTCTGTTCAGACTGCTCCAGTTGAATCCAGCTGAATCTAGTCTCTTGCTTTGTTCTTTTGCCATGATAACGCTTAAATCGAGTGTTCAAGGAAAATGGATGAATGTCCTGCTTAAAAAAAAAAAGAAGCTCAGACGACTCAGTGGCAGCAGCAACAACAGCAACCTTTAATTAATTAATGATTAATAATGACCTTTTGGTTGTAAATCTGGTCATTCCAATGCTTAAGGTTGTGTTCATACTGATCCTCCAGATTTTTTGACTGTTTTGAATAAGTGCATGCATCCCTGTTTAATGGTTTTGCCATTAACATGTTTTTGTTTGTTTGTTTGTTTGTTTGTGTTAGTGGTTAGCACCGTGGCCCGCACCTCTAGGGTTGGGGGTTTGATTCTCGCCTCGGATCTGTGTGCATGGAGTTTTCATGTTCTTTCTGTGCTTGGTGGGTTTTCTTTGGGTAAAAACTCTATGTTAGACACAATACAAATAAATCTCAACATTCAATTCATTTAAAGTGACAGCTGACTGTAACTGCGTACTTACAGGGGATGTGATGTTCTTAAAGACAAACCTGTTGTTAAACATCAAGCTTTTGACTCGAATCTTGATGCATCCTGGCCACACAGCGCTCCTCTGGGCTTCAAGTACATGTCTTTGGACTGTGGGAGGAAACTGGAGTACCTGAAGGAAATGCACCAAGCACGGGGAGAACATGCAAACTCCATGCACATAGAGACCCGTAGTGGGAATTGACCACAGACCCTGGAGGTGCAAGGCAACAGTGTTAATCACTAAGCCCCACCAGGGACCACACGATAAGATGATATCAAGACATGTAGGTGCCAATTCAGGTTTTTTAAATGGATAAAGTTTTTAAAAAACAGAGTCATAACTTTAAAGCTTTTTATCCAAGCAGCACATATCTCTGGTACGTCATCCAAGGAAATTGTAATTTCTAAAAAACTTTTCAAATAATTTGCTCCTGTTACAGTACATATGATGCTGTGCTGTCTGGCATGTGTCAACAGTTTAGAGTGCACCACCTGTAAGATTATAGAGGACACAACACATTCCCATTCCAAATGCTACCATACATGCATACCAAATCAATTTTGGACCAGTGTGGTGGTGGTGGTGCATGATTCAAGAATTTTATTCAAGATTCAAGAATTTTATTTGTAACATACAGTACATGATTGTACAAGTACAACAGTAGTGAAATGCAATGCAACATATTTCCATACAAAGAATTGTGAACTTAACTGAGGTTTTCGTAAATTTATCGATTTTCCCCCAGTATCTAGTAACTGTTGACATCCTGTTGAAACAACAATAAACTTAATCTTTACATTTAGTCCTTTTCACTCATTTACCCAGTTTAAAGTGACATCACAGACCTTAAAGTAGGAGGTCCTCTATATCTGTTCCACAAAGATTCTTCACTGGTGTCCCACAGGGATAAATACTTGGTCCTTTTCTGTTCTTTCTCTATCTTTATATACTGTAGGTTGTCATACCACTGTTATGTGGATGACAATCTACTCATCCTCTCCTTTCCTCTCTCAGACACTTATGTTGCCACTCAGATGTCAACATGTCTGGTAAACATCTCAACATGGATGGCAGCTTATTAGCTGAAAATAGCAACTGTTGTTCATCCGAGGCGATTCATCCACAATTCAGGAGCTTCTTAGGAGATCTCTCTAAACAATTTTATGATCCCAGCTTCAGTCAGCTGCATCACTTGTTTTCAACCTTCCTAGGTTCTCCCACATCACCCCATTGCTGTGCTCATAAGTCTCAGCTGGCTTCCTCTATTTGCCTGCATTCGATTTAAATGCTTGATTACAAAGCCAAAAATGGACCACTTACCTCAAAGCACCTATCACACCCCGCACTGCACCACATTTCCTCCGATTTTTCGAACACTGCTTGACTGGTCCCAACATCTCTCAGGGTACAAGGAAGTGCTGGATTGAACTTCCCCATGATATCTGAACAGCTGAGTCACTTGCAGTCTTCAAATGATGTCTGAAGACCTACCTCTTCCTGAAGTACTTAAATTAGCACTTAAAAAACTGACAGAGTTTACAGACTGATTGTATTCTCAATCATTGACCTACTGAAGAAGTATCAGGATGTAATTATTAATAGAGACTTCAAAGCACTTCTGCGTGTCTCTCTGGACAAGGACATCTGCCAAATGCCATGAATGTAAAATGTAAATGTAGAGCAGCAGTGTCATCTTCAGGTCATACAGATTTAATGCTTTCCTGCTGCTACAAATACGTGAAGATTATTTATTGAATGAAAATTAATAAACATTCATGGTTACTTTAAAATATTATTTAAATTTAGAAAATTTCATGCTTTATTTTATTCATCCATCCATCTATCCTGGTCAGGGCTGTAGTGGATCATGAGCACTTTTCCAGTGGGTTGTAAGGATAGACACGCTAAATTGAATTTTTGTGTTTACCTCACACAAACAAACACACACACACACACGGCACATAATGGAAGTAAATCAAATGTGCTTGCATGTTTTTGGGAGATGGGATGAAACCAGAGAACCCAGAGGCAACCTATGGGGAGAACCCGAGAATGAGAGTGGGGTTTTACAGGTTCTCTGTATAGGTTGCCTCTTGGTTCTCTGGTTTCATTCCACCTCCCAAAACCATGAAAGTAGGTAAACATTGGCTCTTGAAGTAGGAATGAATGAGAGTGGGCTTTCATAGGAACTTTTTGGGAGGTGGAATGAAACCAGAAAACCCAAAGGCAACCTATTTGGAGAACCTGTGAAACCCCACTCTCATTCACTCCTACTACTAGTGCTGGTGTTTTAATCACTTACACGAAATCTTTAAATAAGGATAATAAATTCTCTGAAAATGTGGCTTATTAGTATGAACAGTTGTATGAACATGGAACTGAAACCAAAGTATTTTTTAAGGATACATGCCTTTTTAGTCCTACGCTTTATGCTCAATTTCCTCATGTCTAAGCAGAGAATTACTATGAATCAAAACCAACTACGATGGTGCATCATTTACGATATCTTTAAAAGTTCTTGCCAAGTCCGAGATATGCACTTAGTGGAAATTGCATTATCTCCCACTGCTTACATCAACTGGCTTCCGGTAAGAGACACCGTCATTGACTGATTCAACAGAGCCAAAGTGCCTGTATCCGCAAGGTCATTGCTTAGCAGGGAATGATAATCAGACGTCAGGACTCATTAAACTCCTGTGGATGCTGACTTCTTTCACCTCTCCTTTTTCTGTGGTTAGGACAATCATACAGTATATAAACACTTGTCATTATATCATATAGACATTTAATATTCTGGTAATAATGTATATTACCAGAGTGTGT
>JAOVVA010000016.1:12252470-12266798 GCA_028565275.1 Leiocassis micropogon
GGAGGAACGTTGTTTCGTTTCACTGTGTACTAACTGTATATGGTTGAAGTGACAATAAAGCCTACTTGAACTTGATATTGCTTCGTCTGTGTGTGAAGCTGCTAGGTTTGTAGCAGATAAACAGACCACCTATATGGACCTATAATACATCTATTAACAATAACAATAATAATAATGTACCTTTAAATTTAGGGTTGACAGGTACTTATAGGTTTCATGTCCATCAAGCTATAATTTACTGTACAGTATCGAACAGACTCTATCATTGTTTCAGCTCACTATAATCAAAAATATCTCAGATGGAGAAATTGCTCCGACTGGATGCTTTGGTTACTGAATCTGGAGTGCAGCCAGTAGTGCACTCACCAATGTCAGAGCCGAGCCCAATCATCCTCTAAGTTCAAGATGAGTGTTTCGCTGGATGGGTAATAAAAGCATATGGGAAGGATTGCAAGCTACAGTATATGGTTGGCAGTGTGCTTCTCAGTGAAATTATCAGTTTTAGATCCAATAAGTTAGAAGTTAAACCTAACTTATGACACAAGTTTCAATTTATTTTCTACATTCTAGAACAATAGAACAATATTGGAATTTTTCGAACTATGAAATAACACATACCCCATTAGGTAATTAAGTAACAACAACAATCAGTTGTTATTTTAAAACAGGAAGGTCAGCAGTGCTGGAATAGGACTGTTCTTACAAGAACAGTATTGTCAAGTGCATTTCCAAAACCCATCAAGCACCATTTTGAACTGGCTCTCATGAAGACCATCACAGGAAAGCAAGACCAAAACTTACCTCTGCTGCAGAGAAGTTCATTAGAGCTGTTATGAATGCTTTACAGAGCATAAGTAGCAGACACATCTCAATAACACTTGTTTAAAGGAGATTATTGCATACTTCAGACACCTTCAGCGTTTACATACATACACACATTCACAAAGTATATGTTGATTCATGGATAATTGAATGAATGTTTATGTTCAATTTATATAATGTATTTCCAAAGACCAATAACACAAAACAGTCAGCCCAAGACAACACAGGATACACTCACAAATTATTTTTATTTTTTTAATATTTAGGTTTAAAAAAATTTACATTTGTGGGGGAAAACATACATTTAAAATAGTAAGAAAGTATCAAATCATAAAAAGCTTCGGGTTCAACAAACTATTAATTAAACCATAGTAAAGTTGCTATAAGACATACATGACATACTTTGATATAAAACACATGATTAAAATTTTATTATTATTCCCTTAGGATAACATTAATCATTGATGCACCTGTGAATGAGTTGATATTACAGAAACCAGAAAAAATTATAAGAATAAGGCTCCACTATTATGAGAGATTCTGTTACAAAAAAACTAATCAGCACCTTCTGACCAATTAGATTCAGGAATTAAACAGTGCTATGCTTTCTGCAATTTATGCTTCATTCAAGTTATTCTGTAAAGTTTTTGCATACTTATTGGAATAACATACAGTAATTACAATTTGGTGGATGTGCAAGTGGTCCTACTTGGGAAAATTTAATTGTGTACATTTGGTTATCTCCTGCCCTATCAGTTTAAATAATTTAATAGTGCTAAACCCTCCTTGGATATTTTACTTTGGGATATTTAGTCCTGTTGGAGATGTCATAATTATGAGGCGGACGTACATGGAAACTTGCACAATGTTTTAAAGAACACTTGCTTTTGTATAAACAGTGACAAAAAAGTCATCTAAATGTAGAACATTACCTCTCAATGGTGCATCAAGTAAGATTAGAATTTTTTACTTCAGCATTATGTAACAAAGGCTTAGGTGAGTTGACATTTAAATATATATTTATATCATCCCTGACTTCAAATTATTTGAATTATGTTTTTTTTCAATGATGACGTTTCAATGATGTTGGTTAGTTATGAACGTTAATTCTCCTGTTTTTCTCCCACTCAGTTGGCCACCTATTTATAAGAAGGCTCCGGTACACGTTTCAACATACAGTAGTACATAAAGCTAAATAAAGCTTTATCTTAGTATTTTAGATAAAAATGATCACAATCCATAAACTAATTGCTGGTATAATCAGTAGACACTGATGTACGGGCATCTGTTTAACCTGGATAAGGGAAAAATCACACATCTTGTCATCTATTATGGTCATTTATCCAAAGTTATCCTACTGACCACTTGGCATAATTTCTTTTTTTCTCCAACACTGCATCACACAAAATCTTTCAGAATGAAAAATATAGTCGTGTGTGTGTGTGTGTGTGTATACAGTATACATTGTATATAGTTAGCTCATTAAGCTCATTCACGCCCATGTTTGTGAAGCCTCGCCCTATAATCTATACTGCGTCTACAAGTGTACATTTAAGTCACTGACATGATGAACATTTTAACCGAAACAAGCATTTAGGACTTAATGCACTTTGGCTAAAACCACGACTTAATCCATTGTTTAATCAGGTTCTAGACAGTCTTATAAACGCTTTTTTGCACAAGCGATAAACACAAACAAACAAAATTGACTAATGCACCTTTAAAATCTCCATCACATCCATTCTGACAGGCGCCAAGACGGTCTTATCATTGACCCGCGGCAATTAATTTCGTTGCCTTTCACACGCGCTCACCTCATAATTGCAGCGCGTGATGATTGTTTCAGGCGCCGCGTCACATTCTCGCCGCCCGAAACTGAAACCGTGGTGACGGGAGGTCCCCTTTAAGACGCCGCTACGCCACGCCCACAGGAGGCACGCGCACGCGACGCGCTGCTTGTTGTTTGTGTCTCCAACAAGATGGCGGTGGCTCCCGAGAGCAGAGTGCTGTCCTACACTGTTTATAAATGGAGTTCGTACTCCTCGACGTACCTACCCGAGTGAGTAACAACGCCACGACACTCTAGTGCGACCCTCACAGCCGAGTCCCACTGTGGAGCCGCGGCCTGGCTGTGCAAAACCTGCCTGCAAAGCTGGCCAGGGTGTTCGCGGTTCGGCTGGGCGGTTATAGCTAACGCTGATTAGCCTAGCTTAATGCAGCCACTGCGTGCGGCTCGTGCAGACCTCCACCCCGAAGCTCGCGCTGCATTTCTATGCGCACGAGCTGTAACTTGGGCTAAAAGAGTCACGTTGCTAATCAGTGTAGCAAACTGACTGATTAGCTAGCTAGCGAGCTCGCTCAACACCCAGGCTGTCTGTCACATTAGCTCGCTAACTTGCTAGCTAACCAATTTCTGTGTAAATGTTATATGTACATAAAGCTAGTTTATTATGCGGTAACAGTAGTTATTCATGACGTGTGTGAGTTAATGAAAAATCTGACAGCTAGCTGCTAAGCTATCTTTAGCATGTTCGAGGAGTTGTCTTGCAGCCTTCTTTAAGTGAAAGTTAAAGCCAGTGTTTCGCTTTGACCAGGATATAAGCCTTTTGAAGTTGCTGAATGCAGGCTGCACATGTCTTAAACTTGGATTTTTCAACAAATCAGCCTAACTAGCTGCTGACTGGGTGACGAGACCAAGTGTTACAAGCTCTTACAAGTGTGTAATTACGTGCACTAAACTGTTAGCATCTTTCACTCAAGTGAGCAAAGATGTGTGTATACTTAAAAATAAGTAATTTCATGTTAATTACGTTTGCTATGTTGTTACCAAATGACAGGTCTTGGTAGGAGGCTTAAATCTTCTTCTATACATATAATAAAACTGTAAAGTTGGCATGTAGGTACATTGAAGATATTTGCAAAAAAGTAAATTTGAGCGGACGTAAGAGAATTAAAAGAGAACATGTTTTTTGAAAATTTTGTTTGTGCATGCGTCACGTAAAAACTACTGAATTTAATGGAGTTTTTTACAGGTGTATTTGGCCAAACTTGAGGCAACATATAGGCGTTGTTTCATCGCAATCGGCCCACGGGAAGAGAAGCTATGCTACTTTAAAATTTAAGTGGAAAACGCCTGTATATCATAAACCTGATAACATCATTAGCTCATCTCAAAATTCAACAGATGGATCTGTACATTTTTAAATAGGCACTTATTAGAGTGCGGTTGAAATCTACTTAATAAACATGATCGCACACCTTAACGGTAACACACAATTTTTTAGTTCATTACAAAATTCAACAGATGGCATTGTACATTTTTTTAAAAAGATGCATATGAGTGTGCAATTAAATTGGAGCCAAGAATTGAATCGAGAGCAGCTGACAGCACTAACAACAATCATAAGAAGAAGAAAAAAAAATCATGTGACCTAAAACAAAGACAGTCCAATTTAACGTTACATAACTTTCTCATGTTTTGTGCAAGTCTGGAAAGAATTGTATAAATAGAATGTATTCGTTAATTTAGTTTAGTTTCAATTATTTATTTATTTATTTATTACAGGTACAATAATTAAGCAACATCACACATGAGGGAGTGCCATTGTGCTGAATATCAGCACGGCTGTGATGTGCACAAGGATGTGCAATGTTGAATCCCAAAATATGTTAAATGGAAAGCTAGTGCTTAAGTAGGGTGTATAATCCCTTGTTACATACACCAAGTAGTGCCCTTGATCAGGGGTTTGAGAGTGATTTGGGGTTCAGCATTGTGTTAGAAATTAATTAGTCGAGCTTTGGAGCTCAAGTTAACTGTGAACAAAACAGCACAGACGTTTAGAGACATATTTTGGAATGACTTGGAAGCAGTTATTTATTAGAGTATGAGTTAAGATGGTGTAATGTTATGAGATATGTGTTCTTGCTGAAAGTGCTTCTGTAACTGGTTTTTAGTGTGGGATTTGGCAGGCAGCTGCTCTCTCCTCAGTCCATGCTGCGACTGACAGTTAGTTTAAGTAACGGTTATTAAAACACCTGGGACACGGCGTGATACCTATAATTAAACCCAGTGCTGTTGCTGTCCATTATCACCACTCATTGAAAGCCTCTCATCCAGTCAGGTTGCTCGGTCAGAACTAAATGTTATGTAATAAGCAGCAAACATTTTGTTCGTGTTTCATGCTGAATATAAAATATAATGCCGGTATGCTTTACAAAATATCCATAGAAATGTTTTGGCATGATTTTACTTCTACGCCTTCTACATTGTTTCTCTTTGAATTCCATAATTCTAAGAAAATGGGCAAGCCTGAATGGCTTTTGTGAAAGTTTTGCGAAGTGTGTGCTAAACTGTATTTTCCCATGAAACTTGACACATGATCGGCTAAATTTTTTTTACATACTTATACATGAAGGTTACTTTTGTAAAAGCAGACATTTTGTCACCAAAGGTTCCTTTTTATGCAGCACCAATTGTAATGTATTTAAAATGTGTTGAAAGATGTAAAATAAAAAACAAATATGTAATTGTAACACAATAGTCTTCCAAATGTTGGTAGCCATTATCAATGCAGCATGATTTAAAAAAAAATTAAATTAGGTTTTTAACAGATATGATGCAAAGCAATGGGTAAATTTTTTTGAAAAGCGTGTCTAACATGTATTTTGCCTGTTATTGCTTGCAGGAACATTTTGGTGGATAAGCCCAATGACCAGTCTTCCAGGTGGTCATCAGAAAGCAACTATCCTCCACAGGTGTGTATTTGTTCTACATTTATCACAATGCTATGAGGTGATTGAATCGCACCTTATAGATTAGCTAAATAGGTTTAACTTTAGTACGGCTGCACCGATACTTCAACGCAAGTAACTTCGATTCTGCTAATACGTTGACTTCTGTGGAGCGTGTCAATGTGTTGCAACGTTTACGTTTGGCCCTGATTTTCCTGGTGCACGGTAGAATATCTGACTTTGTCCCCGGAAATCTGAACCTGATCGTCTGACATGTGGAAATGCTTTAAAGAAACACACACAAAAAAATGGCGCTCTGAACACTGTGTTCAAGTGAAATGGCTCACCACAGCACCCGCATGACTCACATACACAAACGCACACAGCACGAACATTTCAAAAGGAAACACAGGAACCTGACAGAACTGGCAACCCCACTATGCAGCACATTGGTGGGTTGGCGACTGAACAGTTTGTTTATGCGCATATAGTTTTTTAAACAAAGTGACGTAGAAATAACGTTTGAAATGTCTACGTCCTCCATGTGTTTCATGTAAAAATATGTGATACATTTCTGAGAAGAATGCAGTCAGTATTAATCAGAGATTTGTACAGTAAAATGTCACTGATTTTTATTTTAATTATTAATTTTTTGTCTGAGTGCAAGTTTTGGTTTTTCAATTAATTAATAGCAATACTTTTTCAATATAAATTATCACTGTGACCTACATGACCGCTGGACTAATTAATTCTTGACTTTTTTATTTTTTGGTGAATTTTTTTTTATAAAATTCGTATAGTTATGAAAAAATGTTTGTAATAAAGATTTAAAAGTCATTATTATTATTATTATTATTATTATTTGCTGGCAAGGTAATAAAAAGCTTAATCATCCAACCAGAAAATTATCATTAGATTATATTTACATTTAGACATTTGGCAGACGCTCTTATCCAGAACGACTTATAAAAGTGCTTAAGTTTCCAATCATTAGATAGATCCTTACACTGGGTTTAACCGTTAAACTAATTAAAGTGAAATAAACAAATATTAAAATAGTTTTTAAAATGTTACCTGCATCCAATTTGTCTTAATATTCATATCCAGTACATGTAAAATATCTATATTGCACTAATTGAGATTTGAAATAACATTTTGTAGTTTTTAGTTGTTTTATGAAGAGTCAGGTCCATATTTATTCGGACTTTGACAGTTATTTGCGATTGTAATTGTTCACTATAGCAGACCGCAGTTGAAATTAAATGCTGAATATTTTCCCCTTTCCCTTTTTAAGGCACCAAAAGTAATCGAATAATTTCCAGCTCAGTGGTGTCTATTGGTGTGTAAAAATGTTCAGCTTATTTTAACGATTTTTGACACGCACACAAAAAAAACTCATAAAATACTTTTATTTTTTTAAATAAATACAATCCTGACATACAAAGTAATTTTTTTGGTTTGCATTATCGAACAAAAGCTATCACTGAAGATGAATTCTTGCAACTTTTTTTAAACCTTCTTAAAAATCACATCACTGTTTTTCAAACAGGTGTCCTAGCTGAGCTTCAATTCAAAAACTATAATTTTTTTCTCTTTTAATACATTTATTTAGAGCGATTAGTTAATACCATTTTTAGAGTGAGCACTTAAAAATCTAGAGTCGATATAAAGTTTGATATTAAAAAAAAAAAAAAAACCCTCAGAGAAACTGCAGAAACATTAGATGTGGTTAGACAGATTACCAGCTATCTGGTACATCTACAACAAGGCACAGACTGAGCTCAGGAACGTTTAAAGGCCTGGGAGACGACTAAAAAACAAAGTGCTCTAATGTCTAGACTGTTTACCCAATTTGGTTTAAGAGCCTCTTAAATTATATCCTATTCATTATTTAATTTAAACTTGTCATAGAGAGCCAAATTATAAACTGATTAATGTCCTTATATTTATGGACCTGACTGTCTAGATCCTGTCTGCAAATGCTGTTATACTTGGTTGGTTTCCATGTCATGTTATGCTGTTATCAATTCTACTTGAGTCTAAACATTTACCATCCGCTCAGAAAATCATGTCTGTCCTGAGCAAGGTCATAATTGTATGAGTAATCGCCCAATTGAATAATCACATTAAGAGGTCCTATGTGAATTAGTTCTGCATGGTGACACGACAGAGTGTATGAACTCATGTCTTAACGGATTTATTGTGTTAGTAAAACTGCCTGGAAATCAATCTTATTGTTACAACTCTAAACGTGTACAACGCTGCTAAAACATGACCGATATAGTGGTACCTCGGCAATACGAATTTACTCCGTTCTGAAGGCGAAATTTCGTATTGCAAAATGAATTTTCCCATTGGAAACAATGTAAATGCAGATAATCCGTTCCAGCCACTCAAAAAGTATTATCAGTACTACCAATTTCCAACACTATAGTCATATTTTTGCATATACAATCAAAACTTTTAGAAAATGCATGTAAATAAAGTGAAATACGAAATAAAATTACATTAAGAGTCACTTAACCTTTGGTTTATGATTCCTCTTGGCACCTGAAGCTTTAAAAATTAAACTTAAAGTGGCTCCATTATCTTCTTGCTACCATCCTTGATAAGGTTCTTAAGACCCAAGAACCCAATGAATCTTGCACAAAATGCAAAAAAAAAAAAATCCCCACAAAAAACCATAAACTCACTTTACTTGGCTTTTCACTGACTCAGGTTTTGAACATCTCCCAACCTTAACCGGTGTTCAGTTTGGCTCGGTTCATTCGTTTGTATGCCAAAAATGCTTCGTACGCAGAGGCAAATTTCTTGCAAAATTCCAGTTCTTAAGGCGGAAATTCGTAATGTGGGGCATTCGTATGCCGGGTACCTCTGTACACATTATCAATCAAAAGTTTGGACACATCTTCTAAATCTATGGTCTTTCCTGATTTTTATTTTTGCCTACATTGTGAACAATGCTGAAGGCATCCAAAGTATGCAATAATCTCCTATGAACAGTTGATGGTGAGATGTATCTGCTACTTGCGCTTCGTAAATCCTTGATAATGACTCTAATCTGAGGTGCTGTTTGTAAATTGGTGATTTCTGAGGCCGGTAACTCTAAATGAACAACAACTCTGCAGCAGAGGGTAACTTGGTCTTAGTTTCCTGTGAAGGTCTTCATGAGAGCCAGTTTCATCATGGTGCTTGATGGGTTTTGGAAATGCACTTGACACAATATTGTTCTTGAAAGAACTATTCCAGAACAGCTGACCTTGATTTGAAAAAAATCCAGCATTGTTCAAGAAACAATGACAAAAATATTAAATTTAAACTTCTGACTGGTTTTGTAGATCAAACAAAATTGAGTTTTATCAGGTAGAAAATGATGCAAAGTTAAATTCGTTTGCCTTGATGTGTCATGTGCATAATGGATTATAGTGTAGTGATGACCTTTTGGAGGAATCTTGGATGTGTATTAGGTATATTCTGTATATTTTGGAGATATTAATATACTGTTGGATGTTTATTTGATACATTGGATGAGTGTTGAATGGATAAAAGTTGCAGTTGGCTCTTATGGATATAAGTGACTGAAAAGCTTCTTTAGAGCAATGCCATTTTGTTAAAAAAAAAAAAAAAACCTTGGTTGGAGTCCTTGGTTCCTTATTATATTCTTTAGACCCATTCATATCTTGTTCAGTTTATGTCCTCTAGAACACGTTTCTGCTGCCCATCTAAGCAAACTGTGTTTTCATTATGTTTTGGTAGCAGCTAGTTGGCAGGGGATATTTGTGTAATTTTTTTGGTTGTGCAGTTTTCTTAAAGCTTGTGTATTTTCAGTGAGAAATCTGAAATATTGAGGCACTTCTGCGTAATGTGCCCGTTTGTGTCGTCCGAAGCTTGCTTTTTTTTAACTGTTTTATTTTCAACCTCGTGTTAAACAGGGCTAGCCCGTTTTGGGCTAGCCCCCAAGCCAAAACTATTGCTGGTCAGGACCGGTCCAAAATTTGGTGAGTCGGAACGTCAGCTCTAGGATATCAAACACAAAGAAAAATCTTCCACAGCTGAAATCTCTTAAAGAACCACAGCCAAAACCACAGCTAAAGACTTCCTTCAGTGTTTTGGCTGCATGTACCTCTGGGTCTCTAAGCAAAATTTATGAATTTTTAGAATAAGTGGGAGTGTGGCTTATCTATCTGACTTCCTGTTTTCATGGGCGGTACATCAACATATGGAAACAAGTCACTGATATTTTACAGTGCTATAAATCTTCAGTGGTCACCAACCTTTTTCTGTACCGCGGGACCAGTGTTACTGTATGTGAGAGTTTTCCACGGACCGACCAACACGTGCTCGTAACAAAGCATAATGAAGTGCATTACCTATACAACATACCGTAATACAGAATCCGTGTGAGCTCTGAGCTTGTTTCCCGGTGACGAGACGTTCACATCTAGACATGATGGGGGACAGTGACACCTGAAGTGTATTCCTCATGTTCTTAAGTGTGCTCCTGTAATTTCATTTTTGTTGACGTCACTGCAGAAAGATTGTTGGAAACCGAAGCAGGATTTTTAGTGCTTTTCTGGCGATTTCAGGTTATTCCGCCTTGATTTTAATCCATAACTTCAGCAGAGTTGAAGTTGTTTCAAACACATTTTTAATGACGCATTTATTGTATCTGCATGTAAATCACATGTTGCGATGTGCAGACGGAAGCGAGTGGGAGACGATCTGATCGTTTTTTCAAAATAAAACACTGATAGTCAATAAAATGTAAATAAAATCAAATGTATATTTTTAATTCTTTTGTGCGGCCCGGTGATTGGGGACCAGTATTGTGGGATCGTTACTTTTTAAAGTAACTAATTACATTACAAAATTACTGTCATTTAAAAGTATTCAGTTATATTACAGCGTTATTTTTTGTAGATAAAAGTAGTTTTTTGTATTTTTCCATTGCAAAAAATAAAACTCCTTTGTGATTCCTCATGGTTGTTGTTTTAGTCAAAACCTTTATAATTATTCTACCATCATCACTCAGTGAAGTTTGGCCCATAATCTGTTTACTACTAAATAAACAGATGGGGCGGGGCTTGTAGGATGACTTTCACACACACGCACAATAACAGAATGACTGCTGTCTGGCTCACAGATTACATAAATTGTCTGAATAACGGATTACATTTTTGAAAATTTAACTAAATAACTGAGTACTTAAATGGCAGACCTAACCCGTTAGATTACTCGTTACATCAAAAAAAGTAATCCAAATACTCTAATGCGTTACTTTGTCATGCGTTACACCCAACACTGCTGGAGACCACTGATCTAAATAACATTTTTGGCAATTTTCTTTGAGATTATAGACAGTTGGACACAAAGAGCAGATTAGTGATGGTTTGTGTGTCTGTGTGATTTGATTTAAATAAAAAATTTAATTGCGATTATTGTGACATTCTGATTGTGATTTAAACTACCATATTTAACTGTTAAATATAATTTATTATTCAGACCTATCTATACAGACTTAAAGAAAATAAGTGCACTAGATGTAGTTGAATGAAGGCTAATGTATATTTCCGGTCTAGTGTGTTTATTAGTTTCTGAAATCCTTTTCTCACAACATATCCAGCATGATCTTTGCTAAGTAACATGTGACAGCATCTGTGATTTTCCTGTCTCTTTGATGTTTTCTCATTTGGAATGACGCTTTATATTAATTATTTATATTCATATTAAAAAAGAACCAAATCAGCCTTTCTTAGTCACCAAAACCATATACACACACACACACACACACACACACACACCACTAGTTTAAAACAAACAATGCTCCGATGAATAAGGCTTTTGATTGGACAGTTTTTGCATGAGTCTTTGAGTCCACAGGTCATGTTGAGTAGACTTCAGGCATGAATTCCTGACTATGCCCACATTACCTGTAATAAATTGTACCTTTTTGCGATGAGATAATTGCACACATTCATATTGGCACTAATGGCTTGACATCTATTTTTTCTTGAGAAAAAAAAAAGATGCACATTGCTAAGTGGTTGAGCGTTCTGGATCTTTCTCAACAGCATTACTAATAGTGGTGTTCTTTATAATCCGTTCACTGCTGAGCTTCCACTGACCATTTCATGTCAGGAGTTTTATAATCTAATTCAGCTGTTATATCATTTGTTAAAAAAAAAAAAACATTTTAACATGCACAGCACTTTGAGGTCAGTATTTCTATAAAGTTCTAATTCAAACAAGCGAGAGTAATTAATAATAAAAAGCGCTTGTCATTCTTGCATAACAGTGTTTAACCGCAGGTTGCTGGCGTGGCTTTGAGTCTGACTAAGAGTTGATTCTTTTGTCTGAAGATGAAACGCACTGATCCATACTCTGGCCAATCTTAAAATGGAAAGAGGAAGCAGCCAGTCGTCATGTTGGCACACACCAGGCAGCGCAGACAGTCTTGTGGTTAGGCAGAGAGGAAACTGAAAGCGTTCAGTTCGAGCTTTCACATGCACGTTCAACTTTTAACCCCTCATTTCGCAAGTTTGTAGCCTTTATTTTTTACCTCGCCACGTAAATTCCCCTCATAGTTCACGTTGCGTATCGTACTGTAGTGTAAACACATACGCTCAGAAATTAGCTTTTGACCTAGACTGTAAAGTTTATAGATGTATTTAAGTATAGGAGCCAATTAAGATGTTTTAAGACTCGCAGTGGTGTGGTGGTCTAATGCCTTTTCAACAAGACATGTGCGAGTTTAAATTTAGAGGGCCTTTCCATGGGTTCTTGTCATTTCTTTATTCACACTCCGTTGCTTCCCCCACACACTGCACCCTTTACTTTGAGGATTTGAGGCTACAGGGTGAGAAGCACGGACCAAGCAATCGACTCCAAATACATCTGCCAAACAAGGTGTCTGCTCACTGGAGCATCTTATTAAAGCAGCATCACTTATTTCAGACTTATTGCCCAGATCTCCCACCTGTCTCTGGGCGCAACACAGTGTGATTACACAGTAAATTATATATACTGTATATTATAAATATATTTGGGCACCCCTGGACAAAATTTCTGTTAATGTGAACAGTTAAGCAAGTGGAAGATGAAATGATCTCGAAAAAAAGCCATACAGTTAAACGTAAAACACTCTATTGCAACTTTTTAAGCAATATCAGTGCATTGTTTTTGTTTTCTTCAATTTTAGAGTGAAAAAAGGGGAAAGCAACACCCTGCCAAAGAATGGGAACCCCAAGAGGCTTGAGCTCTCAGATAACTTTGAACAAACCATGACCCTAACAGGCTAAGTAAGGTCTGATAACATGACCAGTCATCGTTAGAAAAGGCCAGGTCATGCAAATTTCAAAGCTTTCTAAATACCCACACTCCTCTAACCTTGTCCCAACAATCAGTAACCATGGGTTCCTCTAAGCATTAGCCTAGCACTCTGAATATTGCCGACGTCCACAAAGCAGGAGAAGGCTGAAAGAAAATAGCAAAGTGTTTTCAGGGACCGATTTCCTCAATTTGGAATGCAATTAAGAAACGGCAGGTAACAGGTAAAGTGGAGGTTAAGGAGGTCAGGAAGATGAAGAAAAATATCAGAGAGACCTACTTGTAGGATGATTTGGCAGACACTTGAGTTGTGGCACACTTTTTAACTGTTCATTGACATTTGCACAAATATGGCCTTCATGTAAGTGTCATCAAAAGGAAACCTCTTCCCTGTCCACTCCACAAAATTCAGCATCTTAAATTTGCAAAAAGAACATTTACTCAAGCCTACACAAATGTGGACCAGTGAGGTTAAAATAGAGCAAAGGTATGTTTGAAGAACAAAGGGTACAGAACTTCATGAAAAGAACACCAGTCCACCTGTTAAGCATGGGGGTGGATTGATCATGATTTGGGGTTGTTTTGCAGCCAATAAAGCAGGGAACAATTTACAGTCAGAGGCAAGAATGGATTCAATTAAATTCCAACACATTCTGGAAGCAAACATAACACCATATGTAAAAAAAATAAAAATCTGAAAAGGATGGCTTCTACAAATGGATAATGATCTTAAACACACCTTAAAACTATCTCAAGGGGCGCAAGCTAAAGGTTTCATCACGTCCCTTACAGTCTCCTGACCTAACTATCAATGAAAATCTGTCACTAAATCTCAAAAGAGCAGTGCGTGCAAGACGGCCCAGGCATCTCATAGAGCTGGAAGACTGCTGTAAGGAAGAATGGGTGAAAATCCCTCAAACAAGGACTGAAAGAGGCTTGGCTGTATCCAAAAAGCATCTACAAGGAGTGATACTTGCCAAAGGGGCTGCTACTAGGTACTAACTATGCAGGGTGCCCAAACTTTTGCTGCGGGCACTTCCTTTTCTGTTATGTAAAAATGTAAAAGATGAAAATTATGATGAAATTATTTTGTTTGGAATATAAAGGGAAAGTGTCATCTGTAACTTCGAGATCATTTCATCTTCATCTTGCTTAACTGATCACAGCCAGAAATTTTGACCAGGGGTGCCCAAGAAAGAAAGGTGATTAAAGCAATTTTGAGTGTGGCATGGTTGTTGGTGCCAGACGGGCCGGTCTGCGTATTTCACAATCTGCTCAGTTACTGGGATTTTCACGCACAACCATTTCTAGGATTTACAAAGAATGGTGTAAAAAGGGAAAAACATCCAGTATGCGGCAGTCCTGTGGGGGCAAAATGCCTTGTTGATGCTAGAGGTCAGAGGAGAATGGGCCGACTGATTCAAGCTGATAGAAGAGCAACTTCGACTG
>JAOVVA010000016.1:12268033-12294366 GCA_028565275.1 Leiocassis micropogon
TATCAATATGGGCCAACATTTCTAAAGAATGCTTTCAGCACCTTGTTGAATCAATGCCACGTAGAATTAAGGCAGTTTTGAAGGCTATAGGTGGTCAAACACTGTATTAGTATGGTGTTCCTAATAATCCTTTAGGTGAGTGTATATATGAACTAATAGATGAACTAATGATTTCTTCAAGGTGTTTTTTTTTTTTTTATGATATAAGCGGCATATAAAAGGCTTTTTCCATTTAATTTTTAAAGTAGCATATCTTCTCTTCCTGTGAGCCGATTGCGATGAAACAAAGCCTATATGTTACCTCAAGCTCGGCCAAAAAAATTATTTCTTTTCAGGTAATGTGTGCACAAACAAACGAAAATTCCCAAAAACATTTTGATGTTTTCTATTACACATCTTGCATCCCCACAAATAATTTTCTCGCAGATATCTTCAATATACAGATGCCAACTTCTACAGTTTTATTATATATAAAAAATTGAATTTTGCATATATCTTGCTTTAGGTTGGTTTTGGAGTATTAAGATTTCTATATATTATCATCGGCCCATTTTATCACTAACATTTTAATTTATACAAGTATATAAATTATAATATACAATTTATATTTTTAATACTGAGTTCATGGAGTTAATATGTTAACAGTGACCGGGACAAAATCATTTAGAGAATTTAAAAGAACGCTACACGACCCTGAACGAGGACAGCATTGTTTCTTTGTATAATACTGATAGCCTGTCCTCTGTCCGTTTATGTTAACAGCTTTGTCTAATGTTGTCTCAAACCCGGGTTTCAATTGACAAACTTCATTTTCTCCTGGACCATGTTGGTATTTTTGTGTTCGCTGGGTCTATTTCTATGTGTGGAGGCATTTTGTATTATTAAAAGAAATACCGGAAATGTGTTTCTCTTTTGTATGAATTTCAACCAGAGTAAACTTGCAGCGTATTAAAGTCTGACTCCCACCAAAAAACAGGTAAAAGGGAGAAAATTGCATTTAATGATACTGTTTTCTTCATAACGATTTTTTTCACATGCGTTTTGTTTGCGTCTTCAGAGTACTACAGAGATTTAATGAGATGTTGATATTTCTTGGAACTTATCACATCAGAATTGCATCAACCAGATGGAGTAATGACTACACCTTCGTCTTGTAATGCATCCAGTGTTTGTTACTCATCATGCATGATGATGCATTCAGACCCTCTGGTTTCACAAACTGATTTATGACTCTTACTTTTTAATCCACATCTACTGCATATGCAATACCAGGAGACAACAGCTGTAGATGTGGAAGGTCGTAGTCCAGTACAGTATGATGAGTCCTGCCTGCTCAAATACTTAGCCACTGAATCAGGGGTGTTTGTTCTGCTGGACTCTGAACAAGACCAGGGTTAACCCCGTATTCAGTGTTGTGTCATGTCTGTTACTGGTTTCCTCACCTATTTTATTTATTTATTTATTTATTTAATGAACCCTGTTCTGCTTTTTACAGTACTTGATCTTAAAACTGGAGAGACCAGCTATTGTACTAAACATCACCTATGGAAAATATGAGAAGACGCACGTGTGCAACCTGAAGAAGTTCAAAGTGTTTGGAGGCATGAACGAGGAAAACATGACCGAACTCTTGTCCAGGTGAGTCTGTTGCCCCTTTTTTTCCACCAAGGCGGTTTCAGAGAGAGTTCGGAGCCAGTTTTTTTTTTTTTTTTTTCAGAGCAGCCGACCATCAGACCAACCATCAGACCGGAGAGAAAAAAAAAAACAAAAAAAAAAACGGTTCCATGGTGGCTCTAACACTTTGCTGGACTATCATCTTTAAAAAAAAAAAAATTTGCTCAATTTGCAGTGTGCAGCACAAATGCTTTCTAGTAATGATAAAGCCAGAAGAACTCGCTTGTAAAGCCATGCTGAAGTTCACCATCGTTGATGCCACTAGCATTTTTAGCTGTTAGCTTCCCCGCTAGTGTGGGCATTGTTGGGAAAGTAAAGACCCGCACAGGACGTATACAGTGATGTAATGATGTGACTCTCAAGCACATGAAAGAACAAGTCCAGTTTTTAGGAGGTCTGCTAGTGCACCCTCGTAATCGGCTCCATCACCAGACATAAACATAGTACCAATTTCATTTTGGTAGAAAAGGATTGAGGGATTGGCGACTGTTAAATAAGGAATAAAACACTCTGGGGCGTGTTTTTCATAGCAAAACTGTAGCGATGAGAAGCGGGGGTCACTTTTACTCTGGTGAAGATTATTTTTTCCTCGCTCTGAAGTGTTTTATTCCTCTTTAACCCTGTTGAGATTCTGATGGCGGGAGGGTGGGGTTGTGTTACAAGTTTTTGCTAATAAAGTTTTTTACACCTCTCATCTCATCTTGCGTCTGGAAAGCAATTAAACTACCACAGGAACAACGAGTTTCTAGCATGAAGTGTTTTCTTTGAGCTTCGATGATTGTGTCACATGGTCATATTCACACTTTTAATTCACAACATGACACAACAGAAAGTGTTTATATGTGGGGGAGGGTCACTGATTCACACACTTTGAGAGTGAATATAGCAAGGAAAAAAATCATGAAAAATTACTGTCATGGCGGATCTGGATGGGAATAAAGTCGGAGAGGAGCACCTGCTATGAAATAGGAAATTACCCCAGCACCCCTCTTTTAATCAAGTCTAGATTAAGGGGTTTATACCAAAACAATTCAACTATTATGAAATTTAATTTGTTAGTGAATGTTTTTTTTTTAAACAGTTTATGGTTATATCAAACAAATGTCTTATGATGGAGACTTTTACTATGCCAATCATTTAACATTAAACTTTTACTACATTTATCAAAAGCATCTGCCAAGTATGAATTGTTACCATAGAAACAGCAATGAGCATACAAGTATAAACCTGTGATGTGAATTACAGCTGGCAGGGTATAAAAAAATATATTTAAAATAAAATAAAGGATAAACACCTTTGATTTAATGAGATTGAAGAATCCATCAGCTCTGTGTTTATAGACCTCATCACTCATTTGTATCATGGCTTCATGCCTACTTTAATTCTTGTGTTATAGTGGCCTTAAGAATGACTTCAACAAGGAGACGTTCACGCTGAAGCACAAGATCGACGAGCAGATGTTCCCTTGCAGATACATTAAAATAGGTGAGTGATTCACGAAGAGAGTGACATCAGAGTAAACTCAGAAAAGGGAGATGCAATCGAGATCATTCGGTGCAGAAACGACGATGGGGGGGGGGGGGTAGTAGCGGAAAGTTTCCTTGTATAAAAGGATTTTAATGTTGCATTGTAAATAGCATTTAAGGACATCTCGACTAATGGATTTTCATCTAAACTGCTAAAGAGGGATGTTACCCAGGACTAGGGCTGTGCGATATGGACAAAATAAACCAATGACGATTTTCTTGAACAATATTGCGATTTCGATTTTAATCACGATTTTGACACACACAGACATGTTTTACAGTATGAATATGAAACATTTTTCATAGATCTTTATCAAAGACCTGTAACATGTCTCTAAAACAGACATAAGGCAAAAAAAATAATAATAATAATCACCTAGTAAAGGTTTAATAAAATGTCTCTAGAACAGACCTGTGGCAAAAAGTAAATGTGTGTGTGTTAGGGCTGTAGCTATCGAATATTTTAGTAATCGAGTATTCTACCAAAAATTGAATCGATTAATCGAGTAATCGGATAAAATGTCATTTTGCTCAATTAAACAGTAATGTAAAATATATAAGAGAAACAAAGATTGTTTTTTTTGTAGAAAAATCTACTTTTATTTTCTAAATGCATACAGCATTTTATCAAAAATAAACACTGTCATTATTCACAATACAAGGAACAGCTTAAAGTTGACTGAGATGAATTAAGTGCATTACAGTGCTATACATTCTTATTTTAAAGCCTTTAGGGGGGGGCAATCTGTGGCAGGGGGCATTTTAGCGCATAACACACACATTAAAATAATTATACCAAAACACTAAGTTGTGCAACTTAACTTTCAGAACTAAAAGTTTCTAAATTTACAGCTCAGGCATAACATAAGCCTTTACTGACAATTTCTGTCGTTTTCTCTACGCTGCTTTCTTCATCTCTTGGCTCGCTGATATTTTTATCGCTCCTTTCTATTTTGCAGGTCGCAACAGAACGTGCCATCAAATCAATACACAGCTAACTGTTTCGTCCTTCCGCTTCGTGGGTGACGTAATCGCTTCTTCATCGGTGTTTAGTGGTGGCTTACATCCGGAAGCACGCTTTGTCACGCCAAACAAATAATTGCGCAAAAACATAACGCAAGTTTTTAAAATTAATTAAAAGAAGCTTCGAGGCAGAAGATTTTGTCCCTGTTTCCTCGCGCTCTGTTTAGGCGTGCTGCGATTAGTTCAAATAGCATACTGCGGGAAAAGTCGGGAGCGCGCAAAAAATCGTGCTGTAAGGCGATTTTACGATTTCAATTAATCGCACAGCCCTACCCAGGACTGACCGAAATGGCATTTTGCTAAACATTTTATTTCCACCCTGGACATGACAGGCAGTATGGGTAATGTTCACAACTAGTAATTTTGCAGAATGAAAAAATGAGACTCTTGAGAGAGCACCAAGCTGCGCGTTTCAGCTACTCATCATTTCAGAAATAGATTTCACATAACCTTCAACTGCTAACGATATTAGTTATGTGATTTCTGTCCTGTATTTCGTCCCTGCTTGGAATTTCAGGATTTTTATTGTCTCGAAGCTGTTATTTTGTCAGCAGTGTTATAGGAGGACATGAAAACTAACCGTGGAATCCTCTTTGGACTTTGCTGAACGGATATTTGTTGAACTTGTCATATCCCAGTCGGATCACTCCTTCAGTCAATGCACGCAGTCTTGGGATACCTCTGTACAATCAGCTGTCACCCCCCCCCAAACCACCACCACCACACACAATGCTATCCTTACTCGCTACACCACACCAGATGATCCAGAATGCATTCGCACGTCTCGTCTTCAACCTTCCCAGGTTCTCCCACTTCTCCGCTCCCTGCACTCCCTTTCTGTAGCTGCTCGCATCAAATTCAAAACCCTGATGCTTGCCTACAAAGCTTTAAAAAAAACAAGAAAACACAGCACCCACTTACCTCTCAGCTCTAATCATACCTCTTATTGCACAGCAGTGCTCGGAGAGATTGAGGAAGACATGCGGTTAGATTTCTGTTCTGGCACTTACAGTAGGTGGTGGAATGAACTTCCTTTAGATGTCCATACAGCTGAGTCTCTGTCAAACTTTAAACAACGCCTAAAGATCTTTCAGTTTCTTCAATATTTGGCTTAGAAACAAACAAACAAAAACTTCCCAATAGTGTTTTGACTGACGGTACTTAGTTAGTAACTTGGTAACCCAGTGTAAAGTTCCATCCAATGACGGAAACGTCAAAGCACTTTCATAAGTCGCCCTGCATAAGAGCGTCTGCCAAATACTGAAATGTTAGTCAATAGTTTTAAAGTAATGTTGTGACATACAAGTCTCTATCTATTTAAAATAGATTGGGTAATAGCATGATGTAATAATTTTGATAATCATTTTGTTTGTTTATTTACGCTTTTATGTTTGTATCTATCTAATATTTTTCTGTCTATATTAGGCTAAAGGTCTAGGGATAACCACAAGTTTTTTTTCCCACCTGTATAAAAAAAATAATAATAATAAAAAAGAAATAAAACAGAGATTCACACATCTGTTTTACAGGAAAATTATCAATAACGGTGTTCGCCATTTTCTAAAGTGTTTTAGGGTGTTTTTTACATTAGGCACGAACGCTCCCCTCTTTTAATAAAAATGAATCAGACTTTGGCGTCAGTTGTTCTCAGAAACTTTCCCTAATGTGAAAAAACACCCATAAATCCGCTCACACAACAGCAGTTGGCCGATATCAGTGTTTAAATGTAGTAGTCATGTTTAATGTCTGTTCTGCAAGTTCGAATATTCTTATTTTATGTCTATTTATTCCTGTCTTTATATGAATAATATAAATGAGCAGCTTGTTGTGTTGGAGAGACAGGAAGGTGTGAACTGTTTCATCCTGAAGACTTTGTGGTGTCAGAACTCACAGTTTTACCTCTGAATGTTACAGAAACACCGACACTGGAGTCTCCTCCTACAAATCTGTTAAGAAAACCTCACCCTATGAATCTGCAGTCACTATAACAGGGATCATGTACTAGCATGAGTTCATGAATATAAACCTGTGGATTGACTTGGTTAAATCATAAACATAATCAACAACTGAGCGATTAAAGTTGAGAATTCAGTGGCGAATATCTTGAAATGGCAGCTGCTGATGACCTGCGTGTGTTTTTTATTTCTTTTGTATGCCCAGTGCCTCTGATGTCATGGGGCCCCAGTTTCAACTTCAGTATCTGGTACATTGAGCTGCATGGAATAGAAGATCCAGATGTAGTCCAGCCCTGCCTTAACTGGTACAGTAAGGTGAGTGGTTTTGTTACGTTCACCCGCACTAACTTAAATAACCTCAGTGATGTCGACTTGAGCAGGACAGCCTCCAGGTAGCTGATCTGGCTCAGCGTTATGTTCTACAAATGGCAGAACTCCAGACGCTTGTCCTGTCTATCACATAACACTAATTCAGATGAGTGAAGAAACTGCCTTGACATGCAAGCCATATTCTCAGTAACTCTCTTGTACGAGTTTATGCCAGTTTATTAGGACAGATGTTGCCAGTGTTCATCATTTTCATTTTCTGTTTGTTTTTTGTTTCCCTGTGAACAAGCGTATGTTTACAAAACATAATAAGTGCATTTATAAAATGATTAAAATACTTTAATCAGGATTGCATACAAGCTGTCTCTTTTACCCTTATTCTTTCACGCTGTTATTTGCTTTTCTTTTTCTTTTTGCTCTTTTTCTTTCATAGTTTTCTTTATTCCCATTTGCTTTTTCCTGCTTTCTTTCACCTTCTTTCTTTTTTTTTTCCCAGCAGATTGAGCTACAGTCTACTTTGCTCTTAGTTTCCTGCCATGTTTGTACAGTAGCGTAGTGATGAATGATTTCCTTTTTGTCGCCTCACTATCACATCATCTGCATAAACCGGGGTCTTTTTTTCCCCCTCCTGTAAACGATCTGCATACGTGTTAAATCAGGCATGTCATATGGATATGAAATGTAAATAAGTGGGATTGATATGTGGATTTTTTCTTTTCCACATGACTGAAGCCAGTTCCTCAGTCGCTGCTCATTTCACCGTCATCACGTCGCGTCGTTAATCAGAAGAGATTGTGTGTCATTTCCTGCCGTTCATTCCGCGCTTGTTTCTTTAAAAGTTTAATGAACGAGAGCCATTGCGACATTGTAATCTTAATTACATTCGTTGTGCTGATTGAAATCTTTACATAAAATTTATCTGTGTGTGCTTTTCATCTAGAGGTGAAAGCGTTGAGAGAAAATCCCCCATAATAATCGTTTCCCGTCGCTTTCCGCTTTACCACATGAGCAAATCTTTTACAATAAATTGTACTGTCGGTGATTCAGTAATCTACTAATGGGCTGAATAATAATTATTAACAAATTTTATTATATTTTACAACATTTCTTGTACTTTGATGTAGCAACAATCGTGACATTGGTTGCATGGTTATTTTACACTTCTTTTACTGTATAACTTCCACCTTTTTAAATAAAACAGTTATGCGACTGCAGCATGCTTCATTTTAGTGATGTGAAAACAACCAGCCTTTTTTGTAATCTGGTTTTGTTTACACTTGAATACATAATCTTACATAATACATAACCTTTTTTTTTTTTGCCCAGCCTGTCATATAATATATGACTTTAAACAAAAAACAGATGGAGTAACACAATCTGTTATCAATTATTATATAATAACGTGTTCCTTTAGAAAAAAGTCATTTTCTAAGGTCGCTGCATCGCTGACACACGATTATGTGATGATGTACAAAGTTGCCGAACTACATGCGGTCACTTTTAATAAGCAGTTGCTGCCAGTGTTTATTACAGCTGAGCACTTTGAAAAGTTAAACTTTTTAAAGTTAAGTGCTTTTTTATCTCCTGATCAATCAGGTTGCAGCTCGAGGGGGCAAGCGACACAAGCGGTCTTGTTTATAAGAAGTTGTCCTGTATGTTTGAGATATTTCAGTGTTGTTATGATATTGGTATAATTTATACAGTATGATTATTGGTGGTGTTTTGTTCTTTTTTTTTTCAGCTCTTGTTAGTGCTTCTCCCCCCTGAATTAACAGTGTGAAAGCACTATTAGAGTGTTTATTTCACAGAGCATGAAATGCCTCATCATTGTGCAGTTTATTTTAAAACTTTGATCTTATATTTGTTTTGTTTCTGTAGACTAGTCTGTAATTGTTTTAATGAGTACTCATTTAAAACAAAACAAAAAATAAATTAATGTTAGCTGTGTATAGAGTTTCTAGTCGAATGCACAAGATTTATGGTCGTACAAAATAAGACACTGTTTTTACACAAACAGATTTTATGACTTTTTTTTTTTCCTTAAGTCCTCCTCGAAAGCTAAGACCAGTCCCACGACTCTGTCAGGACGTATAAACGCTGTCCTGATTTTTATTTTTTTTTCCTCTCTTTCTGTCTCCTGTGCAGTACCGTGAGCAGGAGGCCATCCGTCTGTGTCTAAAGCATTTCCGGCAGCACAACTACACCGAGGCTTTCGAGTCCCTGCAGAAGAAGACACGCATAGCTCTGGAGCACCCCATGCTCACACACCTCCATGAGCGCCTGGTCCTGCGTGGAGACTTTGATGCCTGTGAGGAGCTCATCGATAAAGCTGTGAGAGGTAGCACATTTAACACTCTTTAATTACGCAAACCTTCGGGTGCTGTATGAGTAAACTTGGATGTACAACCTGAGTTCTGGAAAAGCTGGAACGTTTTTTAATCTTTTAAGTTCTATTATGAATAAAATATCGGCTCATGATTTTGAAAGTCTTTTAGTTTTCATTTTATTCCCATGTAAAAAACATAATTTTTATAATTGCACTGTTGGAATGAACTATTAAAAAGGCGTTGTGTAAATGTTGCACTAAATGTGTGGGTTAAATATGAGTGTGCCCCTTTCCATGTCTTACCTCACTCATGTGTCTGTATATATGCAGCTTTTGATAACCAATTACATTCTTATTTAATTTCTTTTTCCCTGGTTAAGATGTGATTTATTGTTCTTCCTCCATGTAAATTATAGGTATTGGAAAATGCCTTTCCTTCAGGACTGTGCTGTGACGCACAATAGAGCAGAATGTGGTACACGGCTACATAATGTGCAAATAAACAACAGTGCGACATAATTACACAATATACTTATTTTACCAAGGAATTTACCAATTAATTCATTAAAAATCCTACAATGTGATTTTCTGGATTTTCTTTTCTTATTTTGTCTCTCATAGTTGAGGTATACCTATGATGAAACTTACAGGCCTCTCTCATCTTTTTAAGAGGGAGAACTTGCACAACTGGTGTCTGACTAAATACTTTTTTGCCCCACTGTACAATAAACAGCTAATATTTACAGCGTCAGAGTGCGCTAGCTAAACCTGATAACAAAACAATCTGAAATCTACGGATTATATTTCCCATTTAAATTGGCTTATTATGTAAGCTAAAAATAAATATTTTTTATGATGTTTGTAAAGATGTTACACTTCTTACACTTGCACATTAAATAGATGACATTCTTTGATTATTTTAATGCTTTATAATTATCTTCCTTTCCTCGTCTTTTCAGTTTATCGACTCTGTTGGGATAAACTCTGACCTTATGCCCTGCGTTTAGCATATTTTATCATAATCTATTAAAAAAAAGTCTTAAGACAAAAAAAACAAAAAAAACAAACCAATGCGACAGAAATGGACCGATGTATTTTCTGCCATGTGTATTTTCTGCCAGTTATCTGTTCATGCCTGTGGTCTGGCAAAAGTTTGAAAGGGCTTTCCTTTCTTTGGTCCAAGTTTAACCGCAATAGCTGTCCCCAGGTTTTAAAGTATTTATAGCTTAGATATATAGTCCTAACAGTCCTCTCTCCCCCTCTCTCACTTTCTCTCTCGTTTAACTCCCTTGTCTCTTGTTTCCTGTGCTCATTTTGTAGATGGCTTGTTTAATCAGTACATCAGCCAACAGGAGTACAAGCCGCGCTGGAGCCAGATCATCCCCAAATGCACCAAAGGTAGTACCTCTGGTTCACTGAGCAGCCTTTATACTAACAGTCAGTGTCTGTGAGAACACACGGCAGCGTATTAAGAGTCTCACATGGCTGAAAGATTAAAGGCTTGTTTTCATACTCTCCTGTTTTGTGTTCTCTTCTCTCTGGTATGTCTCTGCTGCTGCCTTTTTTTTTTTTTTTTTTTTTTTTACTCTCACCCCAAACGTTCATTTTTACCTTTCCTTTCCCGTTAATCCTTTTCATAGGTGACGGGGATGACAGTAGGCCCGGGATGAGAGGCGGTCATCAGATGGTGATCGATGTGCAGACGGGTAAGATGTCATGTCTAAACATAAATCACTGGGTTTTGTAAGGAAATAGCTTTAGATGAGAGGCCTGTGTGTGTGTGCTTTTTAATTACTCAGTGAGACAGGGTGCAGAGATTGAGCTTAGCTCCTGATGTATCCTCTGAGAGCAAGAAATCAATTCCAGCAACCCGATGTAGCCCCCGTGGCCAGAGCGACTTTGATTTACATCGCTACATCTGAGCTCAGTTTGCGTCAACACCTTCGTCCTTATCACCATAGCAATGCTGCCATGGAGACCTGTCCTGTGCTCCACTGCTGTTACTTCATTGCCGCTTTAAAAAACGTGTTATCTCACCTAAAACGGCTTGTTAAAGTTAGGATCTTTTACAGAACTGTTGTAATTGACTGTATTATCGTATGTGTGGATGTTGTGTAACAAACACCTTTTTTTTTAAACGATGCCGTAACAGTCCTGTTGTTTTTCATGATTTTAATATCAACAAGAATAAAGCAGCACTGTTTGCTTGGAAGGTCAAGACATCTGGTTGCAAACAACTTCTCACGCAGAGTGACCAGAGGCTATGACTGTTCTACCAATCTCTCTCTCTCTCTCTGTCTCTGTCTGTCTCTCTCTCTGTCTCTGTCTGTCTGTCTGTCTGTCTGTCTGTCTCTCTCTCTCTGTCTCTGTCTGTCTCTCTCTCTCTCTGTCTCTCTGTCTCTGTTTGTCTCTCTCTCTCTCTCTCTCTCTCAGAGACGGTGTATCTGTTTGGAGGGTGGGATGGCACGCAGGACTTGGCAGATTTCTGGGCGTACAGTGTTCAGGAGAATCAGTGGGCCTGTATCTCCAGAGACACAGAGAAAGAGGTGAGGACAAACAGGAAGTTGTGATGGTGACTCAGCAACAATCACTGAACAGTTTCTCTGCTGATCTAGCGAGAATCAGAATGTGATTCCTCACCCCAGAGAATGTTATGCAGCAGGGAAAAGCAAAACTGGATAATTGCCATAATGGTGCTTAAAACCATTCCACTAGAAACCAATTAGCTCTGTTAGCCAGTATGCGAGACTGGATTCTTTGCCATAAGAATGCGTTATGTGACATCTGGAAATCCTTTTTATGATTGTTTTGCGATTTTCCAATGTCTTTTGACACATTTTGTCATTTTATGTTGATCCACAACGTACACGTTATTTCACCAAATGTTTGTGGACACCAGGCCATCACCTCACTCGTTGGTCTTCCTTAAAACACGACTAGCATTAATACACTACCGCTCAAAAGTTTGGGATCACTTGCAAATTTTTTTGTTTTCCAAAGAGAAACACGTTTTTATGCATTTCACAAACAACTAAAGGAATTCAGACTGTAATGAAAGTCACAGTCCCTGGATCTGATTTGTGGGAGCAGTTTGATCGTATAGTATGGAGGAAGACTCCATCAGGCTAATCTATCTTGTGGGAGATGCTCCAGGAGGCATGGGGTGAAATCTCATCAGATTATCTGTAGAAATTGACTAGAATGCCTGTGGTCTGGCAAAAGTTTTTTTTTTTTCATTATTATTATTATTATAATGGAGGCAAAGTTTGAAGAACACAGTCATCATTTTCATCAAAATCATTAGTTCTAATTCTGACAATGTCAGCATGTCTTGTTGTTTTGCTATATTTTCTATTCAGACTATTCCTTGGAAAACAATAAAATTTCTAAGTGATCCCAAAGCGATTGTGTAGATTCCTGTCACTCGAGCTAAGAGTCCCAAACCTGGTCTCCGGTTCACAAAGCCATGAAGCCATGGTGTGTATGAAAAGGAAGAACCCGAGTGTCCTCCACAGGTCCCTGACCTTCAGCGCCATTTCACGTCAACATCACCGTCTGTACTGTCGAATTTAAGAATTCAGCAATAATCTTGTGTCATGGATTTTAATCTCGGTTAGTGGTGTGTAAGACAGCGTTGTTAAACCCGGAGAAATCTTGAGTTAATGATGAAATATGAACTTGAGTAGATTTATTGTGAACACAGTCATGGTTGAAATATTAAACAGCCTTGAAGTGCTGCTTTGGCACTTATTTGTCCCCAAGCTTGAGTGCAAGATAAAGCAGTCACACATTGACTCAGTAAGTAGATTCACATTATGCGAATTCAGACCTATTTGAATATTTTGAAGCAAGACAGTTTCAGCAATTCTGACCAAATTTTCAGAAAAGAAAATATACGATATGTATTCGGTAAACATCATTCAGTAATGCAGATATGATTGGACTTTTCATGCAGATAGGTAAATGTAAGAGTAAGCAGTAAAGTTGTGTGTGTGTGTGTGTGTGTGTGTGTGTGTGACAGAATGGTCCCAGTGCACGGTCCTGCCATAAGATGTGCATTGACTCTCAGAGAAGGCAGATTTACACGCTGGGTCGCTATCTGGATTCATCTGTCCGAAACAGCAAGTCCCTGAAGAGTGACTTTTACCGGTACGACATTGATGCTAACAAGTGGACGTTGCTTAGCGAGGACACCTCTGCAGATGGAGGCCCTAAACTTGTGTTCGACCACCAGGTAATGAACGAAGACCTGACCCTAGTCTATTATATAACCCAGCACCATGTTTAAGTGTAAATAGGTAAATAAATAAATACAGTGAAACCTTGGATTGCAAGTAATTTGTTCTGTGTTTTGTAACGAGCTATTTAAAAAAATAATAAAAATGTTAACTTTATAAATGAGCGAGGTCTTGAAATATGAGTACTGTAGTACGTAGATGCTTTGTCTGCCGAGCGTCACATGATCACAACCGAGCCAATCGTTCTTCTCTCATTTTTTCTCTCTCTCTGCTTGTATAGTCACTTGTATAGTACACTTGTATAGTCAACATTCACATGCGCGTGTACTGTTTGCTATAACGCTTCGACCACGTGTTTGTGCGCATAAAACATTTTTTAATTTTGTGTCCAAGTGTAGTGACTGTTCTTTAGTAAATGTACCGCAACAACGGCCCTTGTCAAGAAAAAAAAAGTTAAAAAGGCATTAGCAGTGCAGGAGATCAATCTGTTTAGCGACAAGGTTCCTTGTTAAAGATTCCAGTCTGCCGATAGAGACACAGTCAAAGAGCAGTGATTCCGTTTGTGTGTGTGTGTCTGATTCTCTCGTCTAACACCAGCTAGGATTCTTTTCAAAGATAAAGTGGAGGTTAATTTGTTTTATTTTTACTTTATATTTTGTATTAAAACAAATACATTGTATTCATTGTAGTTGTTTCCATTATTTCTTAGGGGGAAATTCACTTTGATATATGAGTGCTTTGGATTACAGACATGCTTCTAGAACAAATTATGCTCGCAATCCAAGGTTTAACTTTTAAAATAAATTAACATTTTGAACATCTATCTCTCCTGTAGATGTGCATGGACTCAGAGAAGCACATGATCTACACCTTCGGAGGTCGCATCCTGACGTGTAACGGCAGTGTTGACGACGGGCGCACGTCAGAACCGCAGTTCAGTGGCCTTTATGCGTATCAGTGCCAAGCAGGTACCTGGAGCCTCCTGAGGGACGACTCGTGCAACGCCGGCCCCGAGGACGTGCAGTCTCGCATTGGCCACTGCATGCTCTTTCACACGGTCAGTTCCTCTCTAATTACACGTAGTAAATGACTGTCAGAATAAGGTTTCCTCAGGCTTTATCATTCCCCCCCTACCAAACCATGATTTAAATGTTTGATATTGTTAATTAAGCAAAGATGATTTGAGTGGAGTATTGCTGAATTCGGCTAAAGTTAACTAACTATTGTATGTAAAGCAAAACTTGTTTCTTCCTTTATTTCTTCCTTTCTTTATCACTTGTAAGTCTATTCGATTTACTTTACGGTCACATTTATTAATTTAGTTTTTATTTAGCGTTGCACTACATAAAGGTATTTTTACTTTATACAATATTTTTACAATATACTTTAACACAATATTTTTTATCATTTCAGCTGATATTGTGCAGCCATAATTGTCTTTATGCAACATGGGTTTTGATTTCCTGCTCGATGACTTCTGTGTCTACATATTTTTTGGTTAAGTTGATAGCTAATGCTTTTTATAACGACACTGTTTTTTTTTTTTTTCTATTCCTACTTTCAGAGGAATCGCTGCTTGTATGTCTTTGGAGGCCAGCGGTCCAAGACGTACCTGAATGATTTCTTTAGTTATGATGTAGACGCTGACCACGTAGAGATCATCTCAGACGGCACCAAGAAAGACTCCGGCATGGGTAAGAATAAATCGCTTCACTACCATGTGAACATAGTCTACACGGTTTAGAGGACTTTGAGCTGTGTGACAAACTTCCTGCTTCTGTTAAATGTACTCTCATCAAAGCGTAAGCGTGACTTCATTCCTTATAATAAAATCTTAAGCGATGTAAAGGGTGACTCCTGGAGGTCTGCGTCATCAGAAATTCATCCATAAAAGGGAACAAAGGACTCTCGAGAATGTGTATGACCTCATTCTTGGAAAAAGACAGGAGTCATGCGTGCATGATGTCACCCCTGCGAACTGTAACTCGGAAGAATTTAAGCTCAACGCTTGGTGAACTTTATGTACGCCGTCTCTCCTCTGATCAGCCGTCAGTTAACTGTCAGACTGTGAGGTATGAGGAGTGACTCGGCAGCGCACATCACCCAGCCCAAATGTTATAAGACAGCGGCTGTAATATCGAATGGGTTGCTCCAACGTTTATACCATCTTGCATCGTCAGATGTTTTAAAACCAAATAGCTCACAAGCATCGTCAGAACTGTTTCATATACATTTTTTAACTCGTAAATAGGATCTTTTTATTTAAAAGAACAAAGCAGATCAAAAAAAAGGTCTGGTTAGTTTCCGCTGCTGAGAAAGAGTTCTTACAAAAGGAATAAAACATGCTGCCGAATGCTCTTACAGCAAAATCAAGAGTGACAGGATGATGTGGTGATCTGTTCTCACCCCAAAGTTATTTTAGTTCCTATTACAGGATCTCCCAAAATGTTTCTTCCTTTTATACCATCAAGTGTCAAAGGAGTCCATGAACCAAATTAGCTTCTGGTATTTTTCTTACATTATAGCAGGTATAAATAGCTGTTCCTTAACATTCTCTCTGTATTAAGACACAAAAGTTGCAACTTGGGAATAATCCCGAGAAACATTACAGTGCTGTATCCTGAAAACTTTACGCCGTGACAAAGCACTGACACTGGAGACTCCTTCCATAAATGTTAAGTGTCTTTATACAGAGGTCCATACAGAAAGCCTTATACAGTGGAATCTTCCAAGTGGAATCTTGGATAGCGAGTAACTTGGTCTGCAAGACGAGCGAAATTTTGAAATATTTTTTTATTTGATAAACGAGCGAGGTCTTGCAATACGAGTAGTACGCATGCGCTTTGTCTGCCAAGCGTCACATGATCGAAACTAAGCCAAATGGTTTTTCTCTCTTTCGTGCTGTGGGATTGTGTGTAATCATCTCCCATGCTTAGTCTCGGTGCACGTGCGCCTGTGTACTGTTTTTTATAACACTGTTACCACGTCAAATTTGTGTCCAAGTGTAGTGACTGTTCTTTAGTAACTGTACTGCAACAATGGTCTCTGTGAAGAAAAACGTTAAAAAGGTAAACCTGTTAAACGCAACGTCACATTTTCCTCAAATCCTCAAAAGGAGGCAAAAGCAAATGCCACTAGAAGAGGTTCCTTGTTGAAGTCACACAAAAAGAAAAAAGATTCACAATAACCCTCCTCCTCTCCTCTCTCTCAAATTCCTTACAAAAGTCACAAGTCTTTCCAAAGGGTAAAGTGCAGGTTAATTAGTTTTATATTTTGTATTAATTATTTTTATATTAATATTTTTGGGTTGTGGAACAAATCATCCAAGTTTCCATTATTTCTTATGGGGGGAAATTCGCTCTGATATACGAGTGCTTTGGATTACAAGCAGACTCCCGGGACGATTTATGGTCGCAATCCAAGGTTAAACTGTAGTTTTAAAATTTGTTTCGATCACGCTGCCATTTAGGTCCTGTTGTTTTTCATCATGTAGAGGCACATAGCCTAATAAAATGTGTAAATCATCCATGTTCAGAAGCACAATCCTCCCCCTAGTTATTGGCTGTCCTTTCACTTATTTCACTACAGGGGTTGAACAGTGTCTTCCGTCAAATTCTGAGAAACCGTCTGTCATTCTAGAGAAGTCACCGAGTTCTTAGAAGTCTCTGTACACCCACACTGTTTGTGGTAGTTTACAAACCTGATGGTAATTTCATTGCTCAACAATGACACCACACACACATTTTTATGCATGTGGTGTCACAAACAAAATAACAAGCCCAAGCATTTCCAAACAAAACAAGTTTTTTTTTTTTTTTTTTCCCCCTCCTCCCTTCCCTGAAACGCTAAAATGCAGTGGGCAGCTTTTTAATGTTTTTTTTTTTTATTATAAAAAAAAAAAAAACTTTGCATATTCATTAAGTCTTATGTCATCAATAGAAAGCATGTAGAGGTGTTGTGTTGTCATCTTTGTAGAAGCGATAAAGACAGAAACAGACACAGGTAGTGACACATTTCCTGTCATTGTAAACAGTTTTAAACATCAATAGCCAGCTTGACGCAATATGTGTAATGACAAGGTCTCAGCATTTTTATTTTTTTTGGTCCTCTGATTCTGTTGGTGTGTGTGTGTGTGTTTATGGAAAAAAAGTGAAACAGAAAGAGAGAGAGAGGGGTGGCAGGGAGCAAGAACACAGACAGAAAGAACGGAATGTTTTTCGCCAGCAAGGAAGCATCGTGTCCAAACACTGTGCTCGTAATCAGTCTCAAATGTTTATCTTGCTTCCTCTCTGAGTAATGAAAAGTATTTCCATTTCTGCGCCAGGCCTCTTGTTGTTCAGAACCGGTATCTTGCCCGGTCCGTGATCCGATCCCGTGTACAGCGAGAGACAGATTTTGGGTCACTGCATGGTTTCATTTGCTGTTTCAGGAGGTTTTTGTGTGTGTGTGTGTGTGTGTGTGTGTGTGTGTGTGTGTGTGTGTGTGTGTGTGTGGCATTTCCTGTAAAAGCACTACACTGACGCATGTATTTAAGCATGTGATGTGTGACAGGTCTCTGCAGGTTGTAACCTTTGGTAAAATTCACATTCAAGCTTAAGTGGATCAGATAATCTGGCTTCGTGAACAAACTAATTAATTAGGCTTTCAGTGTTGGACTTTTTTTTTTTCCTGCGACATTTTTCTGAAAACTCATATGGTTAGAATTATATGTGGATTTAATATATTCACAACAGGGATGTTCACAATGACCTGGACTTCCTTCTCTCTTGCTCGTATTTTTTGATGCCACATGTAAAGAATAAAACATGACTGTGCTGTGATGAGGCTTACCATTACCACCCCAAAAAAGTTTTCCAAAAAAAAAAGTGGTTTATTTCATTAACACCACAGCAAAAGGCAACAGGAACAGTTAATTATTTATTCAGGCATGACAACAGTTCTTAATAAGAGACAATGGAAAGCAGTCTCAATTGCTTCTCTTGTTTAGTTGTAGAACTTAAAGAAAACTTGAGAATATAATTTGTGCAGTTTATTACTCATGAATGGGCCCAAATATAACGCCATACAGCTACAATTGTACTGTGCAAAAGTCTTAGGCACTATATTATATGCTGTACCAATTCTTTTATATATGTTTATCATGTCTGCATAATTATGTACAAAATCATTCAGTATTTCCATATATAACTTAAAAATTAATAAATAAATAAATAACATTACAGGAGAATATATGCATGGCTGTAAAGAAAAAATATATAGTACAAGACAGACCAGTTTTCAGATGGAAACAGAAAACCTAAAAATATTACCAGAAGAACTCTCATTCTCCAGCAAGCTCAGTAAAACCTAACAACTGTTTTCTTATAAAACTGCACAATTCTGTGTCTAAAACTCCTGATTTTAAGCAATGAGTTTTCACTCCACATATTGACTGTTTATTTTATTTCTCTTTATTGCTCTTTATAGTTTCTTTATGCAGAAATGTTTTCAGAAGCATCTTTTGCTTATGCCATATTTTTGTATGTGTTCAAGACTTTTGCACAGAACTATAAGTAAAATAGTTGTTAGGTTTTACTGAGTTTGATGGAGAATATGAGTTCTTCTGGTAACTTTGTCACACTCGCTCCTTTCTATTTTTATGCAAATCCCAGGAGCGTACATTAGGTTTTTTGTTTCTATCTGAAACATACATACATAATTATGCAGACATGATAAACATATATAACAAAATTGGTACAGCATATAATATAAAGACTTTTGCACAGTACTGTATATGATCTCCCTGGAGTCATTTTGTGTAAAATATTGTCCACCTTGCACTGTTTTCCTTTTACATGCTCCATGAATGCCCTTGTGGTTGTAACAGGTGGATGCACTGCTGAATAAACTATAACGTTTGTGTGTTTCAGTACCAATGACTGGCTTCACCCAGCGTGCCACCATCGACCCAGAGCTGAACGAGATTCACGTCCTGTCAGGCCTTAGCAAAGACAAAGACAAGCGAGAGGAGAACGTCCGCAACTCCTTCTGGATCTACGACATCGCTCGCAACAACTGGTACGCTCTGAACTTTTTCTTCCCTGTCCCTCACCTCAAAGGAAAAAAAACAAAAAACAATCTGCATTTTCTCTCTGTCTCAGGAGCTCAGCTTCAGATCCTATCAAGATTGTTTGAGAACAGATTATCCATGTTTCATACATACTGTACGTTTGTGTACTCAGAAAGTAACTCCTTCCGTGTTTGATACATTTATTAGCTACTTAGACAAGTAATCGGGTTCCCGGGTGCTGCCCAGTCCAAACAGAACAGACTTTGAGAAAAAAAAAAGAAAAAAAAAACTAGTAGCACACAATTAATTCCCTATGAAGCCTTACCAAAGTAAATACTGCAATGAAATGGAGTCTTATAAAAACAAATCATGAAATGAAACTACTGAACCAAAAAGTAGTTTGCAGTTACAAGAGGTTTGCTTTCTCAGTAATAGAAACCCTATGCTTATAGACGAGTCTTCTGACTGAACCGGCACATTCCTGAGGAAGTTCATGATCAGGGTTTCTAATAAAGAGCACACAGAGTTCTCATCTGCCTGTATGTGAACATATCACTGATTTTCTAAGAGGGAATCCCTCCCTTTTTTTTCTTTGTTTTTTTAATTTTTTCATTATTGTCTGATTATAAAACAAGAAGTGTGTAGTGTTTTTTTATTTAGTTTATAATTTAAGCTTTTGTTGTGGCTAATATGACACAACAACGCTATCCTTTTGTCCTTCATGGGGAACCATAAAATGTGTCGGTTTTTAAACAGCAGAAAGTGAATCAAAGATATGATGTCAGCAGTATATTTACAAAATAAGAAGAGTGCCTGAAAATTATGACCTATGATGGTTGTCATTGCTGCATACCTCTGATGGGGGACATTTAAGATTAAACAGTGTGAATTGTCGATGCACCGGTCCACCTTTTCACCAGGACTTTCCCCAAACCTGGCATCAAAGATCCGTTAAGGCAGGAGTGAGGACACTGGTGTTTTGCTTGAACGCCCTCACATACTCTATCATACATGCAAATTGCCTCTCGCCCCTGCTATCACAAATATATATATATTTTGGGAGGCTATCACTTCCCGAGGTAAACCCACAAAGCTGACAAGTTAGTTTTGACTTTGTTCCTCTTTTTAGAGTTTCGGTATGTATATATTTAGAGCAGGAGAATAAAAGACTTCAGTTCTTGAAGGCCACATAAAAACCCGAATTTGTAGTCGCTCATTCGCAGGTTCAAATATATAGTGAAGATATTGCTTAGTAAAGTAGAGACTGCCAGTGGACATAACCACAGTGTGGATTTTTAATACTGGTCTTTTCCCACATCCTTACTAGACATGACTTAATGGATTAAATAAAATCCCAGACAAAAAACATGCCTTGGAGTAGACAAGATATGTAGTAAGGCAAGCAGCCATTGTTGTACTGTACAGTATGTTGATATAAATGTGTGTGTTTGAATCCCTACAGGTCATGCGTGTATAAGAACGACCAGGCCGTAAAGGAGAACCCCAGCAAAACACTACAGGAGGAGGAGCCGTGCCCTCGGTTCGCTCATCAGCTCGTCTACGATGAGCTGCACAAGGTCAGACTTTAAAACATGGAGATGTTGTCCAAAGCGTGCATATAAAAACAATTATAATAATCCTGTTCAACATCTGAAACTTGAATTTGGGACTAACACATTAAAACGCTGTGCTTGTTTACACACATACTGATTAATTTGGTTGTTTTTGCCAGGTGCATTACCTGTTCGGGGGAAACCCAGGCAAGTCGAGCTCCCCTAAGATGCGACTGGACGACTTTTGGTCTCTGAAACTTTGCCGCCCGTCGAAAGAGTACTTACTGAGACACTGCAAATATCTCATCCGCAAATACAGGTATCTCAGTACAAACATGTCTCTTTTCAGCTTGGAGACAATCTAATTTAATGTACCAGACATTTTCATTTTGGATAACATCAGTTTTATTTGACTGTAATAACTTTAATTTGTTTGAGAACAGACACTTTAAAAAAAAAAAAAAAAGTAAATCCAAATTTAGTTTAAAAGTTTAAAGAAAGAATTAATCTTAAACATTTTATCCAGTTATAATATCGAATAACAAAAACTGAGTATAACCGTAGTGGTGTGAAAAAAGAAAGAAAGAACGACATCAATTAATGAGTGCACGCAGCACTGTTAAAAGATTAATGTTTAACCGGCTCAGTCGAACAGTAATTAAGCCTGATGTTGCATGCTGTTATTAAAAATAATCAGTGACCGTGGTGGCGTGATGTGACTCAACATAAAACAGAGTTAGTTACCACCCTTTTTTTTTTTTTTTTTTTTTTAAACCAGTCTGTTCCCAAAGTCTTTATTTTACCTGCAGATGGTTCCTATTTTTTATTTATTAAAGAATGACAACACACCTTTCATCCTTCTTTTAGTTAGATTTAATGGTGTAGAACCTAGTTAGCTCCTGTTATCACTTATGGTTTAACAGCTACAAAAGTAATCCGCTCACCTGTCTTGCGGTGATCGAGACAGGAATAAATGCAGCTTGTTGCCACGAAACCACAACCACCTCCATCTTAAAGATTTTCCTTGACATAAAACTTACAGCTGACACCTCTGACAAGTTACAGCGTTACGTCCGACTGACTGTACAAGCACTAAAGACTTCATCAGTGTCGATTAAAAAATTTACAGTATATAAAGTCTAACAATTCTAGACTTATACACTGCCAGGCCAAAAACAAACAAACAAGAAACACAAACATCACCTTTAGCTTTCATGATGATTGAAAATGATTTCTCACGCTCCCACAACAACTTTGAGTCCTGGAATATGTCCATGTCGTCAGAAAAAAAAACTCCATAAACGTGATAACCTGTTCATCAGTACATTCAGGTCATCAGCTGACTTCATTTTATTGCTGAGCCTAGACCTGACAAACTGAAGCAACCCCAAGTCATAACACAGTGTACAGTGGGCAGGATGCATGATGGGTACATCGATTCATGCACTCCCCTTCTTACCCTGACACACACATCACTCTGGAAAAGCGTCAGCCTGGGATCATCAGACCACATGACCTTTTTCCATTTCTCCAAAGTCCAATCGTTATGCTCCCTAGCAAAATGAAGACTTATTTTCTGATTAGTCTCACTAACAAGTGGTTTTCTTATATCCACACATCTGTTTAATCCTGAGTACTCATCATCCTGTGAGTGTGGAAATTCTCTAAATTTTTGTATTAAACATGGCTCTGATTTCTACTGATTTTTTTTTGTATTTTTTTTTTTACTAACAATGCAACTTTAAGTGTTTTTTATTGATGTGGTCTGGCAAATATCACAAATGGAGATCACTTAAAGTTCAATCTGTGTGATATTAAACCTTCTTAGTTGTTGAGGGGCCAATAGTTTGAGCTGTTTGAAACTGACCTTTATTTTTTTGCAAGGCATACATGCATTTTTCCTCATTAAAAAATAATACCCCCCCCCCCCCCAAAAAAAAAATCTGAGAAATTATGCTAAGTGTCTGGCTGTCAAGGGGTTGTTGTTACTATAGACTACTAACATTAGTAGAAGAGGTGCATTAATCAAATTCTGGGTTGCCTCACAGCCAGTGCTGCTGCTGTAAGAAATTAATCCCCTTCTGACCGTTACAATTTGAGAATGCAGCAACACTTGCTATAAATACTTACAGTAGATCTCTCTTATCCAAACAGTAGCTGTATCTTGTTAAATTTATTTGCATGTTCCAAGTACATTCTCCAGAAACCTGGTTACCTATTTGGCAAGCAAGGCAAATAAGCAGAGGGCAAACCATTGTACCTGGCTATTTTATTTATAGACACAATTAACATAAATTCTTTATTCACTTTACATTAACACGCAGTATTATATGGTTGATTAGGGTGTATAATAGTTATTTTAGATATGTCTTTTTGTGTCAGCAGCTTTGTTTCTGCAGTGTTTCGTAATTAGGGCTGTAGTCAATGCGTTTTATTTTTGGCACTAAATCAGATTGAAGTAGAGCTGTACTTTTCCATGAGTCAGAGTCATTTCTGTGTAGGTAGTTCCCTCTGCTGGTTCACTTGAGTTATTTGTTCTCCAAGGATAATAGGCCTGTCTTGGTTAGTAGTAGTAGTGTTTTAATACTTGTAATTAAAATCAAATAATTAACTGCCTCTAAATTAACAGAGAAGTAAACATTTAACCTGGATTGATGTTGTCTATTCAACTTGTCTGGTGTAGCATCAGATACAAAGCTAGTTAACTCTGGTCCTAGACATCAGAGATTAATGATCTTCCTATTCATGTAACACTTAAGCACTTTAATCTACAATAAAAACTAACAAAAAACACTGTTTCTCTAAAGCAGGGTTTTAGCTTTAAGGTATTATGAGACTAGGGCGTAGCATATGAATATATTTCCAGACAAACTTTCCAATAAACTCCTGTAGGATATGGGCATCTGCTACAAACTGCACATGTAAATATTATGTAAAACTTGAAATGAAGTTTTAATTCTCGACTCTTGCACTGTTTGCAGGTTTGAGGAGAAGGCTCAGACCGAACCACTGAGTGCCCTGCAGTACTTGCAGAATGACCTCTCTCTGACTGTGGACCACTCTGACCCTGATGAGACTAAAGAGGTAGGGATTGATGCATCAACATTATTTCCAACAAATCAGGAACACCTATAGAGCGTATGCAGACACGTGGTCTGCCACATCGGCAGTCCAGCTATGTCTATCCACCAGGATTCGGCTTTGTTAACCATCACATTGTTGAATTCCTAAGACTTGCATCTATTTCAGTACTGGTAGTTCTAGAGTTATGAACATTCTAGTTGAATTTTCTCAGATACAAACGGCCCACGGTTCTACCAATATTCATAGATGTGAACAAAAAATGGCTGTACCTCATATTTATAATTATATACAATATTTTCAGTGTGTAAGTGAATGTATAAAATATCTAGTCCGGACTTATCAAATCCGTCTTATGAATGTGCTTTCGGAATGGAACTTGTTCTTAAGTTGGGGACTACCTGTATTGGATTAATGAAATAAACCTCATTAGGAGCGAAATTAACTTAAAAGCAGGGGTAAAGGACAAATATCGGACTGGCAAATTAATTCTGTCTACATGAAGGTACTTGTAAGGGAGAACTGATTAGTTTACGGTCGCAAAGTTAGGATTGGCATTCACTTACAATATAGAAACTTACAAAAAGAAATCTTTTTGTCAAAGGTTTAATAAAATATAAGAGAGGAACCCATTAAAAGCACATAAACAGTGCCTTGGGTTAGATGTATTGAACACGCCAATTTAATAATTTCCCCCTGGAAACTAATTGTTTATGAAAATATCCACTCAGCTGCTCATGAGCTCATGTCGCTATAGGTGAAGAGGATCAATTAGTGTTCACATCAAAACATCAGAATGATGACGTGCTTCAGAAACTGCTGATCACCGGCCAACTCTAGAGTTTACAAATAAAAGTACAAAAACTGCCAGTTCTAAGCAGTTCTGCAGGTGGAAACACCTTGTTAAATGACAGGTCAAAGGTTATCATGAGCAGGAAGGCAATTAACTTGTATAACTACTGTGGAGAAAAGCATCTCGGTAAGCTCAACCTTGAGACAGCAGCAGAAGACGACACACATTAAGTTCTTCTTCGGTATATCAAGAAAAAGGATGTTGCATTAGGCACAGTTGCACATAAAATAACACATGACCTTTTTTTTTCTTCTTTTTTTTTGCGTAAATGGTTGCCTGAATGTGCAGGTGTGTAGATGGATGATGAGTGTAAACACTGATTAATAATTTTAATGACTGTGCTGTACAGTTTCAGCTCCTGCCCTCAGCACTCTTCAAGACTAGCTCAGACTTCATCCCACTAGGTAAGTCATACTTGTCATACTACTAGTTATACTACTGCAGTAGAGAAAATTACATTGCAAATGCAGCTTTATTTTTTTGTTTATTTTTTAACTCTCGTCAATATTTCAGGCTTTTCAGACGTCGATCAGACGTACGCCCAGCGAACACAGCTCTTCGACACACTGGTAAACTTCTTCCCAGACAACATGACCCCACCCAAGGGTAACCTCGTCGACCTTATTACCCTGTAGCCACGCCCACTGCAATCTATCCCGTCACTGCTCATGCCTCGAAGACTTGTCCAACTGCAAACAGAAATTATTTTTCTACATGCACTTCAGAATCACCATGCTGACCAAATATGATTTCTTTACAAGCAGGAAAATATTTAGAACTACCCTTGATGGTAATTTAACCAAAATAACAATACTGGAATATACCTGCGTACTGTAATATTCTTTAATTTATTCACCTAACTTTGAGGTTACTCTGAATTGAAGTCCCTGAAGTGTCTGCAGCACGTGTGCACATTTATCTTTCCTCTTAGAAGGTGTCTGAAGAAGGTCAAATCCACAAATCCAAAACTCTTTTTGTTCAAAACTTCAAAACATGTTTTTCCTCTTTTATTCCAGGCAGTTTCAGATCTACAGTAGCTTAGCTTTCATCTTTATTCACGTTAATCAAGATTTAACGCTCAGTATAGTAAAGAGTGCCGTAGAGACGATGGCCATGGCCGAAATATCGGCCTTTTTATCTCGCAGACCGGTGCTGAAAGCAGTCGGTTTATTGAATGTGGGCTTTGATTTGCACCATTTACCTGCGCTTTGCAACATTTTTGCCAAATGAAGAGGCGTGTGATTGCATGGCAAGTTTGCACTCTTAATTTCTAAGCTTACAAGATAGAAAATGTGTAAATGTGTCCTTGTTTGCTGTTCATTTCTCTGGAAAATAGGTTTTAAGAAATGGCCTCATTCTGAACCTGCTGCTTTTATAGTAATAGGGCAATTTAGCTATACAGAAAAAAAAAAAAAAAAAGAGTATTACGCTGTCACACAGTTTTAGTGACCATTTAATCGGATGTGCTTCAGATGAAATTTTCTCCTCACTGGTACGAAAAGGCTTATTTCCTTTCCCGTTTGTGCCAAAGCAATATCATATACTTAATCTCCGTCTAAAAGCAAGTCAAAATTTATTTCCCAAGAACAATGCAGTAAAAGTCCAGAACATTATTGTATCAGTGCTCACAAATTCCCACAGTGTGAAATAGTCCACTGACCAAAGGGTCAATTCCCTGTGATGGTCCATTGCTAGTCGTGTGTTCATGTGTCTCGTCATATATATATA
>JAOVVA010000016.1:12306229-12319293 GCA_028565275.1 Leiocassis micropogon
TAGAGTTACTCGCTGCCTGCCAGGCTCTGGAGTTCCACCGACCTTTAAAGACCACAGCACCTCTGGAGAAGGTCTATCAGCTTGTGCGCTCTGTAGTCAGGTGATCACCAAACCTAAGCCTGGTTAATATGTCCAGTATGCCAGCATACAATCTAAATATCTGTTCAGTTTTTTGAGTCTTTGTCTATCTATACATCATCAAATCAGTCAAGTGCTTAGATCTGTGTTTACATTTGAACTTCCTGATACAAAGATGCAATCAGAAAGGACAAATGTGTTGCATCCTGTATGATGATGTCAGTGCTGTTTTTAGCTTCTGATGTCACTCTAAGTCTGTACAAACTGTGAACTTCCTATTAGACCTTGGGAGAAAGACCGCGCCATGTACTGTGATATCGAAGCAGCTCATCACCTCCTCCTAGAGGAAAAGGTGCGTCATTTCCTGCCCAAAAAGCGTTCTTAATAAAATCAGCTTCCCTAGTCTGGTCGTGGAGGTCCCCCTGCCCTTCACATAGTACTGTTTTATCACCTCTCAACAGACTGAATTAGTGAATCAGCTAATTAACAGTTTTTTTGTTTTTTTATTGAAGTAGGTGAGAAAGGGCAGAGAAAACATCAAAGTACAAAAATGTACTACACAATGGCTCATCTGGGACCAGGGTTGGGAACCTGTTGTCTAAAGACTTCAACAGTATTTTTATTCAACAGTGGTGCACACATGTGCACAGCCAAGATGTAAACAATGATAATGTGTGTTTACTTTAGGTGTGGAAGGCAGTGTCATCATACATGGACCAGTACAAGAAGAGTGACAACCAACATCTCTCATCTGTCATCTGAATCAGACTTAATTTGGATGTTATCTGAGCTTTCAATCAAAACAAAGATCTTTTTTTCTGCATTTGTGTTTCCTCTACTACCATGCTTCATTACGGCACTTGTTATTACGACATGCATACTGTATGAGTGTTCTATGTATGTATTTGCTATAACATGATTGCCATATTAGGGTTAAACATTGCTTTTGCAAGTAAATGTATAACAATTATAATTAAAACGGTATGTTCTGATGATGGTGATGAAGGCATCTGTGTTAAAACAGCAAACCTCTATGGAATTCAGCACGCATCTTGTAGTATTGTTCCTTGCCACTAATTTCAAATCTGAATCCAGATTTTTACATCAGAATTACAGTAAGAGCTGTACTCACTGAGATTAGGAACCGGAAACACCATCAAGAAATCTTAAATCCCCATAATTTATAAAAGGCTAATTTTGAACTTCCTCGTAATTCAAAACACCCCACAAAACCCAACATCATGACTAGGATTACTTTAAAATGAACTACATCTTTCCACTAGAGGGTGCTGTTGTCCACCATAAGTACAGTATGGGTTTAATGTACATATATACTTTAATATTTCTCTTAATAACTTGAAGTAAAACTAAACTGTTTGCATGAATTCGGTATACAACACAGTTATGTGAACAGAAATTATGTCTGATTGCTTTATTTTTGGAAAGTGAGTAGTTTCGCAGTTACTGTGACCCCAAAATGTGTTCACTTTTAGACATTAAAGAGAAACAGACTTTGAGTTATTTAGGCAGAAAAAGGCTGTAAGGCAAAAAGAAAAAAATCTCTATAAAACTTAAAAATAGGAAAACAAATATTCATCAATTTCCCAAAATGTCTTCATTTTATGGTAAAAAAATAAAATAAATGAATGAATATAAAGTGAATTTACTATAAATTAAACTTCACAGTGTTCATTGTAATACATTCTGTAATATTACACTCTGTGCAAGTCACAGCTTACTCAGGAAATTGTACCTTCTACACAACACATAATTGAATAAATGGAATTAAGACAAAGAAAAACACATAATCCTAGGTATTTAACATTCATAGTAGGAGTCTCACATGTCAGTGTGTTATAACAACCAGAGGGAATAATTTGCTTTTACAAACATTAAACAACATTTCTTTAAATATTTAAAAAAAAAAAAAAAAAAACACATAAATTTCATGAAGGGCAGCAAAGGAGTCGCTTCTCTCTTGGAAAATCAGACATCAGTCTGGATCGAGAGGAGGTCAAGGTTCAACAGTCAACAGTCTGACATGAGTCAGCAACATCATTACAACATTGCAATACCTGATGAAGGCCATTACTGTTACTCAAGTCTGTGAATCTGGTGATGTTCTACATCTACATTGATATCACACTGGACATCACTCTCCAATGTCAGTGCTCTGTTCTTATAAGATATGTAACAGACATTAATCATGAGATACTTGTTGCTGGAACAGCGCTTTGTCCAAGTTGTAAGTAAAGTGCTGGAAAACATTAACTTGGACTTAAAGCAGTGCATTGGATATTCTCTATACTGCTCTCTGCAAAGTCTCCCGACCATGTCCATGTCAGGAGCTCTGCACACGTTTTGAATCTCGTTTTGACAGACACAGCAGAAAGTGTATTGGCAACTGGATCTCTCTTTTCTTTTGTGAACAGCATTCTTGTTCTCCTTAAATAGTTGCACCAGAGAATGAACATTTAGGGGAAGGAGAGCAAGGAACCAAGACACAAACATCTTGCTCCAATTGGAGGAACATGCTGGTGGGCTATAGAAAAGTACTTTACTCAAAGTATTTTATTTTTTGGAAAAACCAATTGGGGCCTTGTATGTTAATGTTCTTTACACTATTTTGGCCGTTCAATAAGGAAAGAGCATCAGTTCAACTTCATGGTTCAATACACGTGCATACATTGCCCAGCTGCTTAGGTATGTAACAATACTTACAGCTCAAATTTCCTCAGTCTCAAACTATCATCAGAAACACAGCTAAAAGCCATGGCCAGAGATTTTGAGAGAATCAGCAGCAAGTGGGCCAACAATGAAACAATCGGTTGAACATCAGGTGTAACAGGTTGAAGACATCTGTGAAGACATTTGAAAAAGGCCTCATGTGAAAGCATGTTGTGTCGGGATTATTGCTTTGTTGTTTTTTCTCCTCTAGTGGTTGATTTAGAGTATAGACAGTATGGTTTTATTCCATGTGTCTAGACACTTCAGTAAACATCTATTAACTGACATGCTTGACCAAGCTTGTATTTACATTATAATTAATTAATTGTTCTCTGCTGCAGTGAATAGTTGAGGATAGTTATGTGAACATTGCCCTGAACAATCCACTCGAACCCACCTGCCCCACCGTGGTCCTGAAAGTGGGCTGACTCAAGGAGAAAATCCCCAGGCTTTTTTTTTTGTTGTATCCCAGTCCGCCTCTACTGAGGACTCTTTGTGTTTAGCAAAGCTATTTTATTTATCATTTATTAAAGTAGGTGGCCAGTGAATGGGTGTGGAGCCTCTCTGCATTTGTCTTTCCAGTGTGTCATTATCAGTTTACTTCACAACAACATAACTCAGATATGTAAGTATAAAAAGCTTTTATATTCACAGTTATTGCATATTGTTGATTATATTAGCATGTCTGTTTATATCCCTTTTCTTCCCCTATATGTTTTAGGGGCACATGCAGTGATGCGTATCCTTTATCTGCTTATTATTATAATTATTATTATAATTGTAGTTGTTTAACAATAATAATTGTAATAATAGTAATTGTATACAACTGTAGTGTATAATTGATCTACAGTAACTATAGTTCAATGTAAAGTGTTACCCTTAACTGTAAAACGTAGTGCAACAATCCATTCAAAGACACAAGATGAGGTTGGAGTTCCTTGAGTTTTACATAGAAACTAGAGCAGGGGTGGCGAACCTGCTTTCCATAATGAGCCAAAAAAAACTTTATCACTGCAAAAAGCCACACAACAGACGTGCAAATAACAGTATCACAACTTATACACCTAATTACATAACACAATAGTTTTCATGGATTTAAATCAGCCTCCTTTTATTTGACTCAGTAGGACACCTGACAGTCCTTGGTTTCCACAATCTTTTTTACAGTAGGTCTGGCTTGTATTCAGTTGTGGCTCCTCGTAGTAACTCTTTCACATGTGCTGAGTTTGCTTTTCTGACTGACATTTCAGTGTCTTTACCTTGTGTTTACGAAGTTCACTGCCTTTGGGAAATTCCCGGGCTACTGTAGAATGGAGTGAAGTGAAATTGCGCTCAAGATTTGAAGCCTTAAAATGCAAACGAAGTCAAGCAGAATTTCCATTTCTTTTAACAAAAAAATATAAATCCTCCCAATCAGATAAAAATGTTTTGTGCTCATCTTAGTATTTGCTCTTAGCTGTACGCTTCCCTGACTCTTGACGTGAAGTTCATTAGTAGCCTGTCAATCATCAGAGCCGCAGGTTCGCCACCCCTGCACTAGAGTCAGGTTTAATATTTAACATCAGTTTGTTTATTCTTATGATCTTTTCTTGTAGTATATATTTTTAGATGGGAACAGTCTCACAACTGCTAATTTGGTTATGTTGGGAAAAGGCCTTCATAAGATTAAGGTAAAAATGTTGCAGCACCAGATGACTGTTAATTAATTGTACCCCAGTTAGGATAAGAAAAAAGATCCTTGTTTTAACATGTGAATCTGTTTCTGTCTCTTAGCTGAGTGCTGAAGCAGAGGAGCGTGTGATCAGAGCTAAAGATGTTATTGACAAGATCATATCTGAAAAACAAGGTACTGAATTTAAATTCATTATGGATTAATATTATGCATAACTCTATTTTTGGACATTTTCAGAAAGAAGATATGTAAAACTGTGAGGGCTGTAATGAAAGTAATGCAAAAGTGGACGTATTCTTTTTATTAACTGACAGAGGAGGTTTAAATTGCATAAGCAACTTTGTTTAATTAACTGCTTGATTATTGTATAATTATAGCATACACAGTGAACCTTAAATTAAAATTGTTAGCTATCTCTTGCTTTAAATGCTTTTTTTCTGTATTTTGTATGTCTTTATTTGGACAGTCGTTTATGGAGTTAATACAGGGTTTGGGAAGTTTGCACAGACTGCTGTGGGGAGCGATCAACTCAAGTATGTGGGATATTAACATGCAATATATTACATATTATACAGAATCTGGGTCTAAAATGCCAAGTCTGCTTATTGTCTAACCAAGTCTGCAAAATTTTGTGTGTGTGTGTGTGTGTGTGCGTGTGTGTGTGCGTGTGTGTGATTTGCAGGGATCTGCAGGAAAATCTTGTCCGCTCCACAAGTGCTGGTAAATGCTTTCAAATGAAACAACATTCGTATGAGGCGCTGTATAGGGCTTAAATCAAACTTCACTCACAAACATGAGACTTGCATACACATACTGTATATGAAACAGTCCCACATACATGTATACTACTAAGTGCTCAAACAAATATATATGAAATGCGCACACACACACACACACACACACACACACACACACACACACACACACACACACACACACACATATGACAGCACACAAACTCATAAATCAGTACATGATTCTCAGTATAAACTAAAGTTATTTCAGTATAAACGGAAGTTATTTTAGTGTAAACGGAAGTCATTTACTGAACAGAGTGCCATTACAGTATACACACACTTTCACGCTAATTCATTGTGTATATCCTTCTGGTATCCTTCCACATCACCCTTCCTATCCTGTCTAAAGCCAACCACCAAAATGTCTCTTTTATTTGCAAAAACCTTCCCTTCCTCTGTGTCTTCGAAGAATTCCTGTACCCCATTATGTCGCCCAGACCCAGCCTACTTTTCCTATCTACTACTAGAGACTGCCACTGATACTTTTCTCTCCTCTCTCTTTCCTCATCCATGGACCTCCTATGCCCTCTGTCTTTTTTCTTGTCCTGCTTCTTGGCTGTCCGAGGACTTGCACAACAACAAAAGAGAATTAAGAACTGCAGAGAGAAAATGAAAGAAATCGCAGCTTGATGCAGGCCTTGTCTCATACCTTACTCTTCTCTCCAAATTCTCATTTGACGTGACTTCTACAGACACATGTACATGATCCTGGTAAACTCCAAAATATCTTGTTTTTACTACTCAATCAACCGGCTCTTCCTGGTCCATTCTCTCTGACTGCTGACATCGCCATATTATATGACGGGAAAATAGCAGGAATCTGCCAGACCTCTACTCCCAACCTAAGCCCTACAGCAGAACTTTAGGGCCATCCCTCCCATCCCTTATCAGAATTTTCCACTGATGAGATTCAGCACATAATCTTGTCCTCCAATCCAATCACCTGTTCATTAAACCCAATCCCTTCCACAATGCACCAGGCCATCTCACAAGACCTCCTTCCCTTCATCACAACCATCACCAACCATTCCATATCATCTACGTAGTCATGCTCCTGCTGCTTCTAAGAAGGCATGGGTTGTTCCCATCCTAGAGAAACCCTGCCTGGATTGAGTACACATTAGTAACTATCGCCCTGTATCACTTCTCTCTTTTCTTTCTAAAATTTCTAAAAGGACTCTCTCGCAGAGCAACCACAATGATCCCAACCAATCTGGATTCAAAGTGACACATTCCACAGAGATTCTCAGTGACTTCTTTCAGTCACTGAGAAACTCCATGCTGCTACAGTAGATCAGCTAAACTATCATCTGTCCTCATCCTTCTAGACCTAGACTGCATTTGACACAGTGAACCATAAGATTCTCTTATCTATTCTTACAAGCCTTGGAAACTGTGGCATGGCATGGCAATGGTTTGCGATATAGTAGTATGAGGTGACATGGAGGGAATCCACATCTACCCACGCAGTCTTGTTACTGGACTCTCTACTGGTGTCCCACAGGGCTCACTATTTGGTTCTCTCCTGTTCTCCCTCTATACCCCATCTCTTTGTAAGGATATATAATAATATTTATATATAATACATGGCTTTTCATTGTTATGCAGATGACACACAACTCATTCTCTCCTTTCCTCCCTCAGACACTCTGGTTTCCACCCAGAACAAAGCATGTCTATCAGACATTTCATCCTAGATGACAACTCATCAGCTGAAGCTCAATCAATTTCTCCAGTGCTCCAGTGCTTGTTCGGTCCCTTATTATTTCAAGACTCGACTACTGGAACTCACTTCTGGTCTGATTCTGTCCAACATTCGTACTGGCTTCCTTTAGCTGCCCACTTCAAATACACAAAGATGAAAATGGCCCAGCACGCACTTACCTCTCAGCTCTAATCACCCCGTACTGCACCATGTTCCCGCCGATCCTCCAGCACTGCTCGGTTGGTCCCACTATCTCTCAGAGTTCGAGGAAGATGTGCATATATACTCTTTTCTGTTCTGGCACCTAGGTGGTGGAATGAACTTCCTCTAGTTGTCTGTACAGCTACTGTAAGTCTCTGGCAATCTTTAAACAGCGATTGAAGACACATCTGTTTCTTCAGTACTTGGGTTAATCATCCCCCCCCCCCAAGAAAAAAAACACAAAATTTTCCAACAGTGTTTGAATGATGGTACTTTGTTAGTAACCTTGTAATCCAACGACAGAAACTGAACCACTTTTGTACAGTAAGTCACTCTGGATAAGAGCATCTGCCACATGCCTAAATGTAAATGTCATTGACACACTGCAGGGAATTTGGGAAAACCAATTAACCTAATCTACATGTCTTCGACTGTGAAATGAAACTGGAGCAACCAGAGGAAACCCACCAAGCGTGGGGAGAACATGCAAACTCCACACACATACAGTGGAACCGAGGCAGGAATTTGGCCCGCATCCTGGAGATGTAAGGCGACTGTACCAACCTCTGAGCGAACATCTTGCCCAAACAAAAACAGATTACATAAAAAAGTACTGTGCAGAAAGATGCCCCCAGGTGCATTTTCCCTCTAACCACTTGTGGCCATCTTGTCCCAGACGTGATGTTTTCACACATCATTAAATATTTAACAGAGCTGGCAACTTTCAGAAAAGCATGTACTGAGATTCTGAAAATAAGGGCATTGGTTTTCTCAAATGAGAGTTGGCAGATTTAATCTTTGATGAGATCTTATAACTTATTGTTATAAGTAAAACTTTTACCATCAGTAAGGCATTACTCAGTTTCCAAAACTGTGTGTGTGTGTGTGTGTGTGTGTGTGTGTGTGTGTGTGTGTATTTGCAGGGGTCGGACCCCCACTGAGTCCAAAGAGAACCCGTATGCTTCTTGCTCTTAGGATTAATGTCTTGGCTAAAGGTTATAGTGGCATTTCCTTGGAGACTCTCCATAAAATGGTTGCAGCTTTTAATGGTAAATATTATTTAAGATGTCCTTTTTTTCAATGGCTTTTTATTTCATTTTATATTTATACTCGACAGTGAATCAGTCAACACTGAAAGACCAAAGGTCTACATACCTGTAGGTTAACATTTTGTCTTTCCTTTGATACTAAATAACTTCTTGTGTGTGTTTGTGTGTGTGTAGCCTCATGTCTCTCCTGGGTTCCTGAGCAAGGGACAGTAGGGGCGAGTGGAGACCTGGCCCCTCTAGCTCACCTGGCACTCGGGCTGATGGGAGAGGGACGCATGTGGTCACCACAGACCGGCTGGACTGACGCCACAACTGTGAGATTCCCACAATGCATTTCCTCATGCCGAAAAATCTCATAAAATGAAATAGCAGTCATTTAATTTTACCACATGTTCCTCCTCTTTTCAAAAGGTACTAGAAGGCCATGGTCTGACCCCAATATCACTGAAACCCAAAGAGGTACTGATATGTTTCCTTATTGGGAAATGCTGTGTTTCTGATTTTGTTTAGCTGAGTAGTGAATGTGACAGCATGGAACTACATTTCAGGGACTTTCTCTGATTAACGGGACTCAGATGATATCATCACTGGGTGCTGAGGCAGTAGAGAGAGCAGAAGCGATCACCCGACAGGCTGATGTCATCGCTGCTCTCACTTTAGAGACCCTGAAGGGAACCAATAAAGCCTTTGACACTGGTGAGGGTAAAAATATTATCTACCACAGTCATTACTCCAGCATTCAAGTATCTAAAGTAGACTTTTGACTCCCATGCTCTACAGTTTAAAAATCTATTTTCTACTCTTAAAATTTTGACATGGATCAATTAATCTAACGTTTTATATGTCCAATTGATTCTATTTCTACTGTAAGTACAATATGAATTAAACCCCCCCAAGGCATTTAAGAGACCCCCCTCAAATTGAAATGCTTTTAATGCTAGTACTACGTATATGTCGTTGGTCGCACGCAACCTGGTACAGGTTTTATGCCGGATGCCTTTCCTAACACAATCCTCACATTTTCTCCGGTCAATGGACCAGCAATCGAGGCAACTTCCACTGTGCCACCAAAGCCTGTAGTACTACATACATAACACACACTAAAATTAAAATCAGAACATAATATTGAAGCATGATATTGTATTTCAATGACAAAATTACAACTGTACATCTTGTCCTGCATCAGATGTCCATGCCGTGCGGCCTCACCCGGGCCAGATTTCAGTCGCCCAGAGACTTCGCTCCCTGCTTCATTCTGATCTCTTTCCATCAGAAATCACAGGTACAAACACTGAGACACAAGTGCTTTGTAAGTTTCAAAATCACCTTACTGTTAAAAACCTCATTCAGCAATGATCAAACCCCCTACATGCCAGGTCAGGTGTATTTGGGAGCATGGTCCACCTGGCTGCAGTGGACCTTTGTGTCTTAGAGCGAGAACAACGCTGAGTCATATCTCCTTCATAAATGAACAGCTGCTGATTAAGCATATTTATACACATAACTGATGGGCAACAACAGTGACAGACATACGACAAGATATTAAAAGGACCTTTGTTTAAATGAAGTTCTTTTTAGAGTTACAAAGGTTAGACATGTTTAAATTATGTTATTTATGTAAAAAATCATTGAAAATCATTAATTAATGTTCAGTATTTGGTCCTGTACAGTGCAACAAAAATGATAGAATCACCACTCTTTGACCTGGGTCGAACAGATGATTAGACAATGATCAGTCAGGCTTTTTTTTTTTTTTTACTTTGTAGCAAATAAACAAATTGAAGATATGAAACAAAACAGTTTTGTTTAAATGCTAAACATTCTGGTTTTGTGAAACATCTCTCTAGCTAATTTCTTATTTAATATCATTAATTATAATTAATATAATTTTTTACATAAAGTAGAAAAAAAAAGGGATCACAATGTTGAGAAGAAATTATATAATCATTATCATCATCATCATCATCATCATTATCGACAACAACAATAACAACACAATCACAATTACAGTTAGTACTTTAGCACTTCACCATGGACTTCACTAATGAAAAACGTTATACTCCATCAAGCTGGTCTCGACTTTCTCCAAGAGCCATTAACAGATCCGTATGGAGTCTTGTCATAAACCCATATCCTAAAGACCTGGGGAAATTTCCTTGGTCTCTTCAGGCAGTCATCTTTATATCTTTCATTAAAACACCAGACAAATGTTCCAGCAACATATCCTTGGCCACAGCAGATTTACAGTACCTCCTTTTTGTATTTTCAAGTCATATTGCTTTGAGTTTCCAATCCTGACGTTGTAAAGTGTCCTCCTCAGTCTTCCTGTACGTTTTATTTTTATAACGGGGGTGAAAGTACTCTTAAATTTTTACCGGTACCATGTAGCTAAAAGGTAAGGGGAATAAACCATGAAGATGATACACACTCCTGTATGTCTGTAAGTTTCTCTTTATATCTTCACCTATAAAGAGGGTTCCAGTTCAGCTACCTAACTGTTCTGGAGTTAAATCCCAAATAGCATAAAATCTATGTAGGGTGTAGAATCTCTTGTACCACACACCAAGTAGTGCCCTTGTTCAGGAGTTAGGGAGGGACTTGGGACTCAGCCTCACATTGGACATTATTTAGCTTTATGGCTCATGTTAACCATCATCAAAGCTATGAGATGAATCATAAACCTGTCAGTGTGTTGGCATAACAGAGGACAGCTTTGATCCCTTGATGATTCAGAATGACTTAGAAACAATTATTTAGGGGACAAAGTGTTGTTTAAGATGACATAATGTTATTAGGTGTGTTTTCTTGCTGAAAGTTTTTTTCGTGACTGGTTTTAAATGTGGGTTTTGTGAATGTGGGAGGTTTCTCCCCTCAAGTACTATGGACCATTACAGTGTACTGGACTGTACTAGCCTACTTTCACCTTTGTTTATAACTTCCCTATTTGGTTTATATTTGCACTAAATTTAAGACAGCTGATTGGGGAAAAAAACAAAACTATATCTTTTGCCATGTTTTCTTTCAAAAAGTAAAGTTCAGCAGATTGTTAAGGTCTGTAATCATTCGCTTTTAATTAAAAACTAAGTTGACTAAGCAGACTAGTGCCAGTATTCATTTTGGAAATACAAATAATTTTTCCCCAACATTTGAACGATTCCAAAATTTAATGTTCCATTTTTTCTGGAGAAAAATATGCCAATAATTAAAATTATTTATTTCAAAATTGCTTAAGTTATGTTTCACAAAGCGAAAATCTTCAGCTATTAAAACAAACAATTTCATGTCATATTTCAATTTCAAATTTTATTTGTCACATACTGTAGATCACCATATACAGTATGATTTAAAGTTATACAGAATAAAGTACAGTGGAGTGCAGTAAATGTGCACCGTGATGGGTATTGTGTTACATCCTGACTTGATGTATTAGTAAGAACGTAGAAAAAGTGTTTATTGTGTAATAGAACAGAAAACAGATCATTTTTTGTGATTTATTAATTTGCTACAAAGCAAAAACCCTGGATAAATATACTTATACATTTTAAGCTGCTTTGGCATCAGCTTCAGATTCTCAATATTTGAGCCTCATTAAAAGATTTTGTTTTTCTATACCTTTAAGATGAAAAGTCCTATAAAGGTGTTCAAGATGCATATACCCTGCGATGCTGCCCTCAGGTATGCATGCAAACATTTATAAATGATCCATATTCAGATCTTTTCATATAAACTGACATGCTTCTTTTCCTATCAATTCCAAAGGTGCATGGAGTAGCCAATGACACGATTGCTTTTGTGAAGAATATTCTTAACACTGAGCTCAACAGTGCCACGGATAATCCTGTATCCTCTTTGATCATCTTATATCTTCAAGAACCAGAAATACTCATACAGTAGATAAGCAATGTAACACACTGTGATTATTTTATTGCTCTTCATTTTATTAAGTCATGTTCATTTTATAAAATAGCAAGATGATGATATTGACATGTGGTTGAATGCTTTAAGTAGCCTTCAGAATTTGGATGCTGTATTTAAAATCCTATAATACAATGCTACAAAAGTACTTGACCTCCTGTCCATCAGCTGGTTTTCCCAGAGCGAGGGATCACTATATCAGGAGGAAATTTCCATGGGGAATATCCTGCTAAGGTACACTATGTTCAATGACTTTTAGTATTCAGTATTGGATTGATTTAGTTGTTTGAGTTTAGTGTTAGATTGTATGGCAGTTTTAGCACTTATATAAACACGCCTAAACGTTAATAATGGTGTAGTGGTTAGCATTGTCGCTTTGTACCTCCAGGGTCTGGGGTCAATTCCCACCTCAGGGTCTGTGTGCATGGAGTTTGCGTATGCTCCCCATGCTTGGTGGGTTCTCTCCGGGTACTCCATTTTCTTCCAACAGTCCAAAGATTTGCAGATTAAGCTAACTGGCGTTCCCAGTAGTGTGTGACTGTTGACTGAAGGTTCTACCCTATGATAGGTTGTATTGTAACACACTTGGCTAATTTGTATGATAAAAAAATTATAAATATACAGTGTAAAAAAACACACTAGGTTTTACATTACTTTCTATCCCTATAAGTTTGGTTACATGCTCTATCTTATGTTGAAAATAAGTTCCCTGTAATTTGTAATGTTTATTATCATATTTTTAATTGTAATAGATGTAGCACGACAATGGACCAAATCCTAATTCTTATCTGCTCTCTTCCTAAGGCTCTGGACTTCCTGGCTATAGGAGTGCACGAGCTGGCGAGTATTAGTGAGCGGCGCATCGAGAGGCTCTGTAATCCCTCACTCAGTAATCTCCCAGCCTTCCTGGTGAAAGAAGG
>JAOVVA010000016.1:12330517-12343415 GCA_028565275.1 Leiocassis micropogon
TTTGATTGTGTAAAGCTGCTTTGCGACAATGACAACTGTTAAAAGCGCTATACAAATAAAATTGAATTGAATTAAATTGAATCATGAACATACAGTATAACTCCCACCACTGGCCTCTTATCAATGTCACTATGCATACAGTATGCTTTTAACCACATATTGAGCTAATTTATATGAACTGCTACCTGTCATACAGTTCACATGACCTTTGTTAGTGAACCACAAAAGAACAAAGTTAGATACAGATAAAAGATACAGTTACCGAAGATCTGAAAATCAAGGGTTATTTCAACAGTGTGGCATTGCAGGTAGAAAATATCCTATATTGATGCCTTAAACGTATTGCAATGTAATAAAATCCACTTTAAATACATTTGTAACAATTAATTCATATTTGTAAAATTAATTATAGACTATAAGGAACAGTTAAACAGTACAATGTGAGCACTTACATCTGCTTTATCCGTGTCTTTCACCGTCTGATAACTGGGTGGAAACAGCACAGTGTCGATTTCGTAGAAAATCCCGTTGCTACTTTCTTGATCACTGTACACCACTGTGGCGTTGTTATTTAACTGAATCTTACCCTAGGGACAAAGATTTATCTTAGATCTCAGGTTTTGTCTTGTAAGAGCTTTTATGTTGTGGTCAGACTGGTTACCTCTGAATATGAAACAGTGAGGGTTTCACCGGTGAGCGTGGTGAGGTTGCGAGGTTGCTGCAGATCTTCTGGGAGGAGGCTCCGGCACTGCACTATATGGTACATCAAGATCACAGCATTTTTCCTGCGATTAATCATCCGTTGATTCTAAAAAAAAAAAGAAAAAAATGAAAAGATATCTCTGAGTAAACAATGAAGGAAACAAATCAACAATGATGGAAAGCATAGAAAGGGGAAAGTCCTTTGTCATTGGGTGAGATGTTAGAGAGTCCAATAATGTCAGTAATGATCTAGCATTTTTTTCAAACTTGTAAAAAAAAATCCTTTTTTTTTTTTTACTGTGAGGCACACAGTTATAAGGGAATCATTAATGGGCTCAAGTGATGAGCAATAAATGCAAACCATGATTACTTTCCAATAACATCATGTCCTTAAGTGTTTTATTCTTCATAAAACACAGCAAGTTGACACTTAATGTACATACTGTAGCATGTCTTTTAAAATAAAATGATAATATTCTGTTTATTATAGTGGTGAGATGTTTGCTAAATTGTTCCTGTTTCTGTTATCACTTGTGCATAAAAAGAGATTATATTGCTTACCAGCATTAATTTCTATCTTTGTAATTTAGTAAAAATAAGGAGAACTGTACTAGTAAATAATACTAGGAGAACTGTAAAATAACATTTTCCATTCCTTTCTTACATAGCAAATTAATAAAAAAAATATATCCACATCTACTGTCTTTTTAAATTTAGGTTTGCTATAGAAATGATAAAGTATTATAACAAAGCTAGTATTATAAACTTGTGATCAGATCTGTCAGACCTGCTGGTTGAAATTTAAAGGTGACATATTAATTTTTTAGGCGTTCAGTGGAATCTATCCAAAAAAAAACATGGCGAAAAAGAATTTCCTGCTTTTAGTCATTTTTTTCGATTTTATATTGGCCAGCATTTAAACATATCAATTGGATTTTTCCTCTAATGTGACCTCATATAAGAAGAGACCTCTTCCCTGGCTTGATACACATCTCCGCTGTTCTCTATTGCAGCGTGGCTCGGCAGTAGCTCTTTTAAATATACATTGAATCAGCTCATTAGGAGGAGTGAAAAAAAGGAAGTCTGAGGTATAAAAAGTTGTAGCATTGAGAAAGAGTAAAATATGGGACCTTCGATCAAATAAATTGACCAATCAAAACAATAATAAATTGTTGTATAATGATTGTAATGCAAGTGAACCTTTACCGCTTTGAGGAAATAAGGAGTAGAGACAACCTCTCATGTACAACCTCTCATGAATATCCAAACTAATCATTTGCATGGCTTTATAAAACGCTTACACAATGCTTGATTACTTAATTCCAATATATTCAGCCATAATCATAAGGCAAATTTGTCTCATGGCTAGACTATAATTGTATATATTTGTTATAATTATAACCCTTAAGTAGATAAAATAGATTTCTATAGTAAATCAATCTGGAAAAACTTAATCAAACAACGGAACTTACCAGTTTGTTAAAAGCATTTTTATTAGGGACAAAAACAGTGAATGGACCTCGGCTTTTAAGATACTGTATATCAGCTTCCTGGAAAAAAAATACAAATGTGTTTTATAGCAACACATGGCAGCTCATTAGCAATCATAAATATATGTTATGGGTCAATATGTGTTTTCTAAGTTATTTTCTAAACGTTTTTTTTTTTATTATTATTTATGTCACACATATACACAGTCAGAACAACAAAAAAAAATTACAGATTCTATTTATTAGCAAAGAAACCAACATATTACACAACAGACTACTTTCCAGACTAAAAACCTAAGGAAGACCGAGGCTCAGTAAATTTCCCCATCAAATTTCCTTATCCATCTCCATCTATCTAGGAACCTCTGTAGTCCAACTAGGGACTGTGGAGGCCAATGGCAACCATTGTATTTATTCCCATTTGTAGGACCGTGGTAGGACCTGCAGTCGACATTCACAATTTGGGAACGTCAATTAGCCTAATCTGCATGTTCTTGGACTATGGAAGGAAACCGGAGTACCCGGAGGAAACCCACTAAGCACAAAGAGAACATGCAAACTCCATGCACACAGACACTGACGTGGGAATCGAACCCTGGACCTGGAGGTGCAAGGCGACAGTGCTAACCACTAAGCCACTGTGCAGCCAAATGAATATACACATACTTACTATCAACTTTACGTAGAAGTCAGTCAGACCTCTCATTCGAATCTCCTGAAATCAACATGTGACAAAGTTTTACATATCAGAGTGGAAACTATCAGGTCTACCTAGTTTATACACTGTATATTAAAGGCTGTTTTAATTCAGCCTTTAATTCCCTTTCTATCAGTGTAATCGATATTAAATGTGATATAGTGAGTAACAGTATGCCTACAATGATTTAATGGAAAAATGTTCATGTAAGCAAAATCTAGGTGTACATAATAAAATGGCCTATAAGTACATCAAATAGTATGAGAGATATTAGTTCTAAGTGTGCTAACCTCCATAAGTTTGCCTTTGCAGTTTATCCCATCTCCAATGTAATCTTTTTCGCAAGAGCAATTCCTCTCTCCTGGGCCGACCATTACGCACTTGGCATGGTAGTGGCATCCTCCATTTTTCTGCCATGTATCAGGCGAACACATTCAGTCACATTGGGTCAACCCACAAATAATGAATTACACTAATATTGGGGCTCATTCTTCCAACAAGCTCTTTAGCCACAATGTAAATCCTGTGAGTATATGAGGGGCATTCAAGTCAAACCGGGACATTACGTGATGATTTTTTTTTTTCATGGACTGAGGGAAAAAACTGATTGACATTTACTGAAGACTTCAAGCAAAGTACAGTAATGAGACTCATCAGCACCAATGATGGTGCAAACGTTTTAATGAAGGCAGTGTTTGTAAATGGCGATCCCAGCCAAGGTGTCTTGTACATTTAATAAAACACTGTTTTTATTTATTTATCCATTAAAGGGGTTCCTGGGAGACCGGCGTTTCAGCCATCCAGAGTTTTTACTTCATATATTATGTTTAAAACAGACAAAATATACATCACATACAGAATAATGCACTTGTTGTACATACCTCTATCTTCTAAATAATAAGACAAAAATAAAGCTTGTCATGTGACACATTGTAACATTGTGTTCATAGGAAAATAATTCACAATTATAGAATTCATACAAAGACAAATTATTAATAACATTACCAAAGCAAAATCCATAATGGATTGAAGAGTGTGTTCTTTACCTTTTTACATAAATTGATAGGAGAACATGTCTTTCCATTTCTAGAGTGGCCTGGCAGACACACACATGCTGACTGAAAGCACAAAAAGCAATGGTTTAAAGAAATAAACAAAAAAAAACGTACGTTTCTAAATAACGAACCTTTTTTTTTTTTGCATTATTACACAAAGCTACAAAAATGTGAACACATCAGCTTATACAGTTTAGAGAAAAAAATGAAATATGAAAGCTTTTATACTAAAAAGGCATGTTATGCGTAAGTAAAGACATGTCATGTACAGTACAGTATGTTTGGATATGAAATAGATATTGTTTGATCAGTAAATAATTAATAATAGCAACAAGATATTAAAAGTGAACAAATGACCTTATTTAGACTGCAGATTAAGAAGTTCATGACAAAACACTTTTTTCAGTGTTTGACTTGGATTGTTCTCTCACTGCAAGATATTTCAACCTCGAAAATCTAATACAATATAAGTACATTTCCTTTTTTTTCATATCCACACATTCACACTCAACTGTGAATCCTTATGCGTGTTGACAAACAAGGTGCATGTGTTACCTTGTTTGCTCCTGTGTGCACACACTCTGAATTATTACCACAGCCTCCGTTGCCATCCAGACATGGATTGATTGCTGGAGAAATTGACATAGTCAATAAAATAGGTTTTTGCCCCAGAGAACATAACACAAATACTTACAGTACTGTCCAAAAATCTCGATCCACCACACATTTTTTGATAGTAAATTAAATTGAATTAAATGTTTTTATTTTTTTTCATTTTTTCATTCTCAAAGTGCCTAATGTAACAACCTCAGCAGCAGTTCCAACTGTTCCAAATACTCAGCATTCAGCATCACCAGTATACTAATCACCGGCCTGACCATTAGTGATCCTCTGCACCATGCCTTAAGTTAGATGCTTTTGTATGCTTGAATGATTCAAAGGTCACTGTGTGGCGTAACAACGTTCCGCTGAAACTGATCAGGTACACGGACTGGACTGAAAATGAGAATAAAAAATCCTTCACAAAGCATGGAGAATTATTCCTCAACAATACATTAAAAATGCATGAAAGTCTTGCTCTTTGGAAGTTAAATATGAAGAAATGATGGGGCCTCAAGACTTTTGCATAGTACTGCATATAAAAGAAACAGAAGCTAAACAGGAGCTAGCAGACTTACAAACACACACTTGTCCATCCCCTGCATAGCCGGGATTACACAGACATTGTCTGCGTCCTGGGAGGGTCCTCTTGCATATAGCATTGGCAGAGCAGCCTCCATTGTTCTTTGCACATGCGTCCACCACTTGGGACATACAAACACAGGTCAAGCATAAAAGTGTGCTCTGAAATGTGAAATGCCTGTGAGGTCTTTGTGAACCTTGGAGCAGAATGTACCTTTGCAGTGTGTACCGTTTCCCTCATAACCGGCTGCACAACTACAGTAATACGAATTATCTGGTATTTTAAGCAGGCAACTGGAAAACACATACACACAGGTTTGTTTTACTAGAAGCAGCAAATGCACAAAGCAAACATGATAGCTTAAGAATATAAGAATCTGTTTCTTTGTGAAAGAAAGTGCTTTGTGTCTGTGCCTCAGATGACTAAATCTTTTAGCCTGGATCGGCATGGCCACATGATTGGCTGATTACGTAACTGCATTTATTTTGTCCGCACTTACTTTGCACTTGAGTGGCACGTCCCTCCGCACATGTCTGATTTAATGGCTGAAACACAATTATGAGCCAGATATTTACTCACCATGAAAAGAAAACGAATGAACGATTTATATGTGCGTGTGTGTGCGCTAACCTATGGAGCAGGAGACTCCTCTCCATCCCACATCACACTGACAGCTGCCGTCTCCCTCCAGGCCATCACTGCAGCGGCCATTAACACAAGTACAGTCTACAGAATGAGAACAGAGTTGCACGAATAGTCGAGAGAACAAATTATTATAAAGTAAGAAGAGTGAAGAGGAAAAGAGATGTTAACAGCAGGAGGCTCAGTGGACACCTTGATCACAGTGCATGCCATATTTGCCACTTTGGCAGTTCTCGCAGGCTGTGCCATTAAAGCCAGGGTTGCACTGACACACACCGGTGCCGTTGTTACCGTCCATACATGCACCGTTCCCGAAACACGGCTGGCCTTCAGGTCCTGGACAAGTCTCACAGTCAGTGCCGTAAAATCCCTCACAGCACTTCCTTTTCTAAAGCCAGAGAGAGGATATTGAGAAAAATGACCACTGAATATTGGAGATCTTCATAAAATAATCTACAACGCATCTTCATTACATGTACTGTATGGTTCATTACATGGACCTACAGTAGGTTGGGAAACTAGCTGCTGGAATAGCTGTTAAGGTTGGTCTCTTTAGGAGTGCTGTTCTCTAGCTATTCCAGTTCTCACAAGAACTTTGATGAAGAACAGTCATGAATGAAGGCTATTGGAGTTGCTCTTTAAAAACAATAGAAAATTGTACATACAATGGTGCGTTTTTCACAGGGGGCGATACAGCCAATGAGCAGCCCACTTCTCCTCCTGAACACACATCTCCTTGGCGACTGCGAATAAAAACCGAAAATCAGAATTCTTTTGGCATGACATTTCATTGTAACAATAACATATTGACTATTTCATTGGCATTTTACCATCTTCTGTAGCTTTGTCCCAGCTGGACAGCGACTCCCTGATGGACGGAAGCAGTCCATACACTTTCCCTGCACGCAACATCATCAGCCACATACAAGATCAGTTTCGTTTTATTTTTGAATAGTGCTTTCAACAACAGTGTCAGAAATCAGCTTTAGCAACCCAAAAGAGAGCTTATGTTCTACCATGTAGCTCTACAATGTGTTGAACAGTTGTTCAGTATGAGCAGATTGCAGAATAAACACCGGCCTTTACTTTCTAATTGTGCAATAACTCTTGGATACAAGTCTAATATCTAGTGGAGCTTCTCCTTGAGAACAAGAGTGAGATTTGGGAAGAAGCATCCATATCTTGGGACAAATTCATGACTGAACAGATTGGAATAATGAGTAAGTATGAGATTAATGAGTATTTATAGAGAGGTTTAAGGATAAATGAGATCATACCCAAATAAGTCTCTTGGAAGCTGTGTCACAGCGGTTTTTAGGCAACTTCAGCACAGCTGATAATCCGTGAATCACTCCTTTATCAGTCTGAATATCTGTAGCATTCATCTGTGCCTTGTTTACAAACCACTAGATACAGAATAAAAAAGAGAGAGAGAGAGAGAGCTTTCAAAAACAGTTATAGTAAATGAGTAATTTTGTAACTTTCATTCTAGCAAGATTTATTTTATAGAACTAAATTTATCTAAATAAAATATTTATCCATTAATTATCTATACTGCTTATTTGTCTAGGGCTGGGAAGGTCTGAAATCTATCATAGGGAACACAAGGCTGGGTACGCCCTGCATGGGGTGCCAACCCATCACAGGGCACAAACACACACACGTTTATCCACTACAGAAATTGGAAATGCCAATCAGTTTACAGGGCAGGTTTATGGACTGTGGGAGGAAACCAGACTACCCAGAGGATACCCTCAAACATAGCGACAACATGCCAACTCCATGCACACGGACCAGAGGAGAGGTTCAATCCCCCAATCCTGGAGGTGCGAGGCAACATTGGTAACCACTACGTCACATTTTAACCTCCTGTTCAAACAGTTCACACACCTTCCAATCCAAAATGAAATGATAATTTTGACACAAGCAATTGGATAGATTTTTTTTTTCTTGTATTAAAAATTGCATTCAAACAGATCAAGGTAATCTGTAATTTTTAAAATAGCAAGGTTTACACTCCGTTCCAATAGTTACAGTAGAATTGCTAATGGGAAGTATGTACTACCACTCAGGTGGCAAGAAAAATGTCTACAGCAATTCACAAGCTGAATGTCACTGGAAGTGAGACAAAGATTTTGGGAACATTAACATGTCACACTGATGTGTTGGTTATTTGCTTGAAAAAAAAATTATGTAATAAGTGTCAACCTCAATCTCATCAGTTTTTCACATGGATTATAGAGAAAGAATGTGACCTACATTGCTGTCATTGCGAAATATTCCTAGCTGATAGGAGAACCCCAGCATGGTGTCCTTATACAGACCATCCTCAAAGTCAACCTGCTTCAGAGTCTCATCCAGGACAATGTGGTACTGTGTCAGATTCATAGCCTGAATACAGGAAATCGTAAGGTAAAAAAATAAACACACACCAGGTCATACATGCATACACATGAGTATCATGAGTGCAAAGGTTTACATCCTTTGTTGGCTTTTGGGTGAAAAAAATAAAAGCATATCATATCAGTCGGGAATTAAGGCATGCGGGGTAGATTTGCACTATGTTCAATAAAGTGCAGGAGGTCAAATGTATAAAAAAAAAATGCATTTTTGGTGCTGCAGCTATTTTAAGGTAGCAGATTTTAAGATCCTGGTGTCAGAATGAGGCTGAGGGTTCCTTCTTTCTTATTATGTCAGAAAATCGTCATTTATTTAATTATAAAAATAGGATTTAAACATTTCAACCCTAGCCATATCTTAGCAACCGGACTTGATACATGAAATACTATGAATTGGTGTCAAGGTTAGGCTTATTGAACCAGGAATCTGATAATATACAGAAAATGCAACATGATACCTGATTTGATGTAATGGGTTGTAACACTAGATACAAAATAAAAAACAAAAACCTGACCACATATTTTCAGGCTTTTACTCATTCTGGCATTTTTTTCCTTTTTGGCACACAAGGTTGTCTATAACAAAATGTTTAATTAATGTTTAACTACTACATATTGTTCTTTTAGAGGTGTTATACTTTTTACGTTTTAGGCAAACTAAATCACAGCGCATTCTTGAGCAAAAGCCTGCACTATGTGAAAAGCCAATCAGATCAAAACATTCTGTCATGTGATCAATAAAGCAGAAACTACTGCTTGGCAAAACAAATGTGTTCAACGGATTTTTGGAGAATGTTGAAGGCAGGAAATATGATGCTTACACTGCTATTGCACTCACCTACAGTATGTGGCTCTTAATAGATTCTGTGGATCAGGACATTAAAGGATTTGGACACCATATTATACAGTATACTTAACCAAGCTGTGTGGGATATTGTAGTGTAAGCACTGTGGAAAATTAGTTTGTAGTGGAATCTTGTGTTTCACTTCCAAATTACTACTTTTCTTTTGTCCTCTTGCTCCTGCTACCAACAGGATTGGTTGGTGCGATATGAGGCGTAAAGCATGCCATGGTAATATTTTTGAAATATAATTAAGGGGTGACCTATAGTACAACATTCCAAAGACATGAAAACTTTGTGTACAAGAGACATGAGATTAACAAAATTATTTTGCCATTTGTGTGTATTTTCACACTGTTGTGACAAAGAAAACATGCACAAAATATTCTCTAGCAGTTTGCAATACGTCTTGCTCCATTGGGAAAAACACCTGTATATACAGTACAAAAACATTTATGGACAAAGTTTCCAGTGTCAGTGCTTTGAAATGGTTATAAGAGACGCTAATAACTAAACTTTTGTACCCAAGTGTGTGATGTGCTTTCATGTGCACATATATTTGTGTGTGTGTGTGTGTGTCTTCATAGCTGATACCAGTGAATCTTGTCCTGTACTCTTCAGATATTCTCTGATGGCGCTGTCTGTAGGTGCAAAAACTGTAAAGCCAGAGGCCTCCTCTATCACTGTACTCAGGTTGTATGTCTACAACACAGCAAAAATTGGTTATAAATTTCACTTTAACTAAATCTTTAAAACATCATCCCAGACACATTTTTATTTCAAACCTACTATAAGTGCGTTCTTAAAGAGAGAGAATTCTGGCCTCCTGTCCAGCACCCCGACTAGACCAGCACTCAGCTTGCGATCTGAGATTAAGACCTGGCAAAGACAGGCAACAGCACATTAGCAAACAGCGATCAGATTTTTTACATTGGCATAGATCAAAAGGTAGGGCACTTGCTTTATCAATCAGATGAATGAGTCCATTGTTGGCCACTATGTCTCCTGATGTAATAGTCGCTCCAGCAACCATCGTGGTCTAAATAAAAAAGGAACAAATTAGTGAAAACTCCCAATTTATTGTTTTGCTGTTCTTCTTTTAACGAAGATTAGTTTGGGACTATCATGAAATTTACTGAATTTACACAATCCTTTACCTCATTGGTCCAGGAAACAGAAAGTGTTCCTCGTAAACCTGAAACCAGTTGTGGAGAGGGCGAGATACGCAGGTCGGATAATCTATAAAGCCCAGGCACCACATGACCCCTGAACACAAAATCAGCATTTCAGTCATCATAAATTATTCATCACTCAGGGTCAATCAGGGGTCAGCAATGCAGAAACAGAACCATTCAATCAATATGTTCTTATTTGTAATTGTTTTAAGCCTTTATGATTAGCCAGCGATTATTAACCCGCTTTTACACAATTATTTTAATTTCAGAAGAAAAAAATAGCCAAACTATTTTGAATATGCCTGGATGATTATGATATGATAAACAATAAGATTATTGGGAAATTATACATATATATATATATATATATATATATATATATATATATGTGTAAATCAAATGGGGGAAGATTTAATTATGGGGTTATTTTTCACCCAGGTGATCACAATTAAATTAAGTTTTATTCAGATTACACTGGGTTATATATCTTACATGACCAGACTTTGAATGTTGCTGCTCGACAGCCAGAACTCTTGATCTTCTTTGCTCATGCCATAGATAGCTGGTAATGAGGGCACGAAAAGAGTAATGTTCTCCCTCTCAAACATCATCCGTCTGAGATCTGCATTCTGCATTCAACAAATAAACAAATCTAGCTGAAAACATATCTTTAAAGGTTTTTTAACACATGACTACAGTTAAAAACATGAAACATGAAAGACTTACAGTGACCCATGTATTGAATCCACTCAGGTCAAGATTGCGACCCAGTTCCTGCAAAATCACAGTGATGTAATTGCATTATTAGTTGCGTAAACAGATGCGTAAAACAAAGGAATGGGCAAAGCAAAGTCAGAACATATATATCTTTTCAATCTTAAAATGTTTTATTGAATAAAATCATGACTGCCTGTCGTACTTCTGCCAGAGATCCATAGCAAATTCTTCCATCTCCTTGGTAGCCGGCTCCACACACACAATCAAATTGTCCAGGATATATCATCACACAACTGGCCTAAGGAAAAACATGAATTAATAAGTTATGCAATTAATTATTCTCAGCTCTTTATCCTGTCAATGTGGCATAAACACACAGACATGGGCTCAGCTATATACCCTTATAGGAGGCTGAAGGGAAACATAAAGGTAGCACATGCAGACTTTGAGAGAACATACAGAGGTTAAGGAAAAAACAAAACCTGAGCTAACCCGGGACCCTGGAGAGTGTGTCTGTATGCGAGCTCTGCTTACCAGTTGATGGCATCCTCCCATCTGGTTTACACACTGGTTTACAGGCTCACAGTCTGTCCCAGTGCCACGGAAATTTCGATTGCAAAGACATTCATTCTGGGGAAAAGACATCACAGCTGACTGATTAGTTGGGTCACTTGATGAATGGATGAATCAAAGGATGAAAGGATGAAGTTGATGGTGAATTAATAAATGGATGGATGGATGGATGGATGGACTGGTGTAGTTGATTGAGTGAATGGATAAATATGGATGAATGGATGAATGGATGGATGGATGGAGTTACTCTAATTGAGTATATGGATAAATATGAAAAGATAGGTGGATAGATTAAGTTGATTGGGTGAATGGATAGATGGTTAGAGATGGATAGATGGATAGATTAAGTTGATTGGGTGAATGGATAGATGGTTAGAGATGGATAGATGGATAGATTAAATTGATAAGTGAATGCATAAATATGGGTGGATGGATGAAGTTGATTGGATGAATTGATTAAGTTAATGGTGGAATAGATAAATGGATGGAAGGATGGATGTGGTTCATTGGGTAAATGGATAAATGGGCAAATTGACCAAAAAATTAGGACAGGATAGTATAGAGAACATTTCCTACCTGGCCTGGTCCCAAAAAAACACAGAAGGCGTTGGGATGACACCCCCCTCTGGATGGCTCCAAACAGTTATTAACAGGCTTGCACTCATCTCCGTCCTCTTTCCACCCACTCATACACTCACACTTGTGTCTGCTCTTTCCCAGCTGTACACATCTAGCCTGTAACAGAAATTATGACCAGCATTGTCGATAATTAATGTGAAATTATGCAATTATTTGCCGTTTTACAACTGAATTAAATAAAACAGAGTTTTAGACTTACATTCTCATGGCAGCCTCCGTTCGGAGTCCATGTACATGGGTCTTCGTGCACACACTGGAATCCATCTCCCATGTAACCAGGCTTGCATACACACCTTTAACGAAAAATGTATTTAAATAAAACCAAAATATTAGGCTTGTATTAAAGTTTAAATTAAGTAAACTTATATATTAGATGTAAATGTTTTCATCTACTGTATATCATTGCTGACGCCGGAATTAAGCTGGTATACTGTATATGTTTTCATCGTAAAGACCGGACACTCACTGTTCCTCGCCTCCTTGTTCCAGGATGCAGTTGGCGTGGATGTGACACCTTCGGCTCGGCCCACATGGACGTACGTGTTTATCACACAGATCACCAGTGATGCCTTCCTGACAGGACTGTGGCTTACATGCTCCGTTTGCTTCAGGACGATTGTCGCAAACACCACGTATACACTTACAGGCTGAAAAAAACAAAAGTGCAGAGTAATTTAAATAGAGCAAAATATGTAAAACTTAAAAACATATACAAACCGGATTCCAAAAAAGTTGGGACACTATACAAATTGTGAATAAAAACTGAATGCAATGATGTGGAGGT
>JAOVVA010000016.1:12347133-12359597 GCA_028565275.1 Leiocassis micropogon
TGTTGTTGTTGGTCTTTCGGCTGCTCCCGGCAAGGGGTCGCCACAGCGGAATATCCAGTCCGCACAACAACTTGGCAACTTTTTACGCCGGATGCCCTTCCTGACGCAAACCTCCCATTTTATCCGGGCCATGGTTGAAAAAATAAAAGGCCAAAAACTATTTTTGGCATTTAATAATGCTATCTGCTTATCCAGAAAACAATTTTGTGAACCTTCATGGGGTTTTACCAATTGAAGCTGAAATATAGTAATATGTGGTATTACAGAGGCTTTTTTGTTCTTAATGAAGCAATAAGTTTAATGTAAAGTCATACTTTGGTTGCAGAAAGGTCCATATTTGTTGGGGTCAGCGCAGTACTGGCATCGCCACCCTTTAAAGTTGGGCTCACACTGGCACGTGCCGTTGCCATCTATACCATCCAAACACTGAAACAGGAGAAGAAAATCAGAAGCAATCTGTCAAATGATAACTCATCTGTGTATTTGAGAGAGGGAGAGAGTGACAGAGAGAAATAATGTCTCATACCTTGCCATGGGAGGCGCATGGGGCACTGAATCCACCAGGGCAAGGAGAGCAGTCTGCTCCATAAAAGCCTTTACAGCACTGAGGAGTCTAAAAGAAAGTCAAACAAATTCATGTCAATTTTCAGAATGAATGTGTGAATAATTCACGTTAAGGTTCACATATTTAATCACTGTATGGTCTTTTCCCATGGAGATTCACATGCGTTTTTTTTCACATTAATAATTTTATTAGACGTTTTACATGCTTTTCCCACATGTATTGAATGTGGTGTTATTTTCACATGGCTGAGTACATATTTTCTGCTTGGTGCCACACGTTTACTTCAATGCACAAGCATTTCTAGGGATGCAAGAGTTCAATATAGTTCCTATCACATGTACACTGCCAGGGGAAAACAAAGATGCATTCAATTAGCCATTTAAGAGCAGCTCATGTTAATAATGAGTGATGTGCGTGTGAAATGAACATTAGGCGTCACACTTACAATACGGGTCTCGTTGCAGAAGAGACTGCAGCCAAGAACAGGAACGTCCATGCCGAAGGTTCTCTTCAGGTACAAGCAGCCTGTGGAGGTTGTGTTCTTCACAGAGTGGCCAAAAGACATAGAGGTTTTTTAATATGACTTTAAATTTAACTGCAAAACCATATAAAGCATATTAAGCCATTCATTCTAAAATGATTGTTCATTGTATACTTTTAAAACTACACATTATGTATTATTATTAGCAACAATCTCTGACACAATTTGGGGTCCTTAAAATAGGATCACCAGCCTGAAGAACTTTGAGCACTGCTGGTTTAAAATAAGTTTCTATCTATAATCTAGCCTATAAAACATGGTTTGATATGGGCTATTATCAGTTACACCATATTTCCCAGCAAATACCAAGATCACATGGACTACTGGCAAATATGAAGACAGCTGTGCAAGCTGTGTAATGGAAAAGGTTTTAAGTAACAGTAAGTGAAAACTGTGTATGACCTTACCAGTGATACGCCAGTTGGGCAGGTAGCCTGAGAGACTGACCTACAGCTGACACATGGACTCTGAGGACAAGAAAGCAAGCGTGATCTCTATAAGTGCTTCTCATCTTTTTTATGGTACACATCCAATTAAAGTAAAAATGACAGCAGGTGACAAAACAGCAAGTGTAGTGGTTTTCAGTTTACTGTTTATCATCCATTAAAACGTAATGGTGTAATGCATTGATCAATCCTAATTACTTTCTATTGTTCAGCTATTCATAGATATTGGTAGATTGATACTGACAGATACTGATAGATGACTGTCTGATTCTTACCTTATACACGTTACTTTCTGTGAGATCACATCGATGAGGAAGAATGGGCTCTATGGATGGCGGGATTAAAACATCCACCAGTGAATACAGACATCCGTTCTTTGCCTCAACATCTGCCTCAGCCACTGCTACCCCATTGATCAGGATCTGACCCTGTTTATGGGAACCATGTGACAAACTGCTCAATATAACATATTCATAATAGGCAGAAATGACTACAAGAAATAAGTTGCATAGAACAATTAACTTTTTAAAAATTATTATTTATTATTATTATTATTTTTTCAATGTGTCAAATATATTGGCACCCCAACAAATGTACTATAGTTTATTTCTTTAAAAAAAAAAAAAATCTTATTGGTTCCCAAAAGCCCATTGTTTCCTTTTGTAAAATGTTTGTGTTATGCAGAAACAGGAAAAGCTCTACCTGAGCGCAAAAAAAACATGTGTCATCTGACCTTGATCAAGCATCAGTGGACTTACTGCTGGAATCATCTTTTTTTTAATAAAGGGAATTTAGCCTAAAATATGTCTGCCTTCTTTTTCTCAGGGAGCCAAACATCCTTGGATTGACTTTTTACTAATTATGACATTCTTAATTTAACAGGAAACTGTCAGCATTTCTTCCTTACATAGCAATTAAGCAGAATCTTTAATTTTATTTTTTATTTTTTAAATATCGAGCTGATCTTGAGTACTTACCGCAGTGGTCACATTAATCTTCAGGACTTGATTAGCCATGGATACAGTTTGGGGGATGGATACGATGTAGCTGGCTTTCAGCTGGCATGATTATGAGGAAAGAACAGAAACAATTAAGAAATTTCAGAGTGACCTGTTTGATGTTCAAAAAGACTCACACAGCATCATGCTTTCTGGAGAGCAACACACACACACACACACACCTGGGCCAAGGCTACGACATGGTTTCTCAGGAATTCCAATAGTTTCGGTCTACCCTGGAGATATAAAATGAAGAAACAGAAGTGAAGAAAATGCCACCATAACTGCGTAGTGAAATGTACTAGGTATTATTCTGCCCTGAAATGTCATTACGTATAATTAGAAAAAACATAAAAATATATATATATATTTCACTGGTATACTGGTATCTGTATAACATAGATGTCTGCACAAGTATTTTAAAGTAATAATAGCTCAGAGCAAAAGTTAGAGCTTGATGTGGGGATAGAGTTTTTACCTTTTCAAACTTTATACGTATGAAATTTGAAACATTAACCAATGATCTCATTGGATTTAAATAAATAAGAATGAATAAGAGTCAAATTAACATCTAGCATTATCTGCACTGCATGTTTATGGCAACTGTAATTATCTCTTATGTGGATAATATTATATACATAACAATTATATACAATTTCCATTTGGTATTAATAAAGTACTCTCTATCTATCTATCTATCTATCTATCTATCTATCTATCTATCTATCTATCTATCGATACCTTTGATTATTTATTTAACATTTCTATTGTTTTTTGCTTATCTCATATTATCTTATTCTTATGCCTATTGTTTCTTATCTTTTATGTAACCACTTTAATTTACCCTTAGAATCAATAAAGTCTTATTTTATCATATCATATCATATCATATCATATCATATCATATCATCTTATCTTACAGTAGCTTATCTTAAATATCTAAAATATTCACTTAAGCAAGTGAATTAAACAGTTGTTACAATTAAAATGTAAACTGCATTTAACAGTTAACTCATTTAACTCTCTAGAATAACTATTTTATGTAAAAGTAATAAATCTGGTTTCCAAATGCTTTTTTCAAGTTTCATTCTGAACAGTTTACTTTTGTGCAGCACATTACTGTGTCATAATGTAATGTAATGTCCTGTAATGTAAGAGGTACAGGCCTACCTCCTCAGATTGAAGGAATGTTAGCTGGTCTTCCTTCATTAAATTAAATGCTGCATTTGTGGGAGCAAACAGTGTGTACGGACCGTCCTTATCCAAAACGTTCACCATGTTGGTTTTCTGTAACGGTGGAACGCAGTGAGATATTTGTGGTTTTACAAACATGTTCTGATGTGATTAAGGGAAGACTTTATGACAAGTACTCCTTGTTACCTCGATTAAAGACTTAAATATGGAGAACTTGCCGTTGTCCGACAGAATTTTCATCAGGTTTTCCTGGGTTAACCAAAACAAGTGATTAGTTAGATAGTAAAAATTAATTGTGAATGGTACAGTAGGCTGATACAGAATGATCATTAACAAGAGAATGGTGAGATGCGGCCAGACACAAATCATTATTTTGTTCTCAAACTTCATTATGGATCAAACTGTTAAACTGTCTACATGGCTGTTATTTGAAATTAACTAAGATATTCTGACCAATCAGATTAGAGACTTCACCAGCACTAACCTGCCATCAGACACCATGAGTTTATGGAGGTATGAACATACCTGACTGTCGCTTATCACAGTAGAAGGCACTGTGTCCAGAATTTTATCAATTAGGTGAATCATCCCGTTTGAAGAGATAATATCCGACTCCAACAGCGCTGCTTTTTTACGGCTGCCATGGATTCGGACCTTCACCTGCCCTGACTAGTACAGAAGGGAGGAACAGGAGGTGGATGGAGGGCATGAATTAGAACAGACAACTATTTTCTCTCTTTCTCTCTCTCTCTCACACACCCACACACACACACACACACACTCACACACACACACACACACAAAGACAAACGTTTCTCTACCTCAGTTACTGACTCAGCTGATTTTCCAGTCAGAGTGTAATAGAGTATCCCGTTCTTCAGTGTATCAGAGTTCACTTCCCCGGGGACCATGTGCATCTTTACCAGATAGCGAGCCTTCGCCTGATCTGCCAGAAGAGTTTTCACCTTAAAGAGGACAGTAGAAGCATTGATGTCCAGATAAATGTGAAGGTTTGCATACACATATGATTGAATGAAAAAGACAAAGAAATGTATAAAAGTCAATTATATTAATTGTTTTAATTAAAAATAGAATGCATGAAAAGACACACTGCATGTTTGGTTTTATATGTGTTTCTTCATTGTCATATACAATACATATCTAATGGTGTACATTAAGATACGAGGGCTGTACTGAAAGTAATGGGCATAACTTTTTTAAACTAACAATTCAAGAGTTGAATCCAACTCTTGAATCCTTTTTGAAAATCTTCTTTGCTGCAGTTGATGGTCTCCCACTGCGTTACAGAGCTTTTACAGAGATGACACCATTGACAAAATAAAAATCAGAAATAAAAATCAGGAAAGACCATGGAATTAGAAGGTGTATCCAAACGTTTGACCAGTTGTGTTTATCACTTGATTTAAAAAAAAAAAAAATCCTGTACACTTTTGCTTTACTTTCGATACTATGGTTAAAAAAACAACAAATTATTTCATTTTCCTCTGAGCAACTCTTGCCTTGTTTTAGTTGTAATATTGTCTCTGTTCTACCTGACATGAAGCCAGAACATTTCTCTCAACAATAGAGTCTTTTTATGATCGTTCTTTTAGTAAGTGCTTTATCCTGTTTAGAGTTGAGGTGAATCTGGAGCGGATCCTATGAACAGTGGGTGTGAGGTGGGAATAGACACTTGTTCATCGCCAGGGTTCCATGCACACACATTTACACACTGACACACACCAAATTTAAGTAGCTCATCCAATTATTGTTGTTTTTTAGGGATTGCAGGAACAACAGAACCTGGAGGAAACCCACATGAGCACAAAACTTCACAATCTTCTTCCCATAAAAGCCATCTACCTTCTAAACAAAAGAAGATTTCCGTAATATTAAATATATATGATACATTTCAGAAAGGTAAATTTGATTTTCAGGCACTGTGAGGGGCGGCACGGTGGTGTAGTGCTTAGCACTGTTGCCTTGCACCTCCAGGGTGTGTGAATGGAGTTTGCATGTTCTCCACGTGCTTGGTGGGTTTCCTCCCACAGTCCAAAGACCTGCTGATTAGGCTAATTGGTGTTCCCAAATTACCTGGAGTGTGTGTATGTGTGTGTGCCTTGTGATGGATTGGAACCCTGTCCAGGATGTACCCCGCCTTGTGCCCTACGTAAGTCTCCTGGGATAGGCTCCAGGCCCCCCACGACCCTGAATACAGGATAAAGCGCTATAGACGATGATGAGTGAGTGAGGCACCATGAGGGAAGCATACTTTTTCAGGTGTGTGTGTGAACTTACAGGTTGATCTGATTTGAAAGCCCTGTTCTTTGGCACAAACACAGTGAATGGTCCAAGTGAGGTCAGAGGCCAGGACATGACACCCTCTGAAATCAGAACATGTTTGTGAAACCTTAAAACATCTGCTCAACATTCTATAACCCAACTCTAAAATGACTACAGATTGCATCTTGATCAAAATGTTTTCTGACATCTGATAGCTGTCTGGTCACTCACCAAACAGGCTGATGGCACTAGAGAGCTGACCGTATGACCTGCTCGTTGGGTCTGAGTTTAATTCTTGTAGACGCCTGATTATGTTCCCAAAACAGACTTTTCCGTTGCCAAGGAAACCATCTTGACAGTTACACCTATATGTAAGAAATATGTCCAAAATTTTTATGTACTCTAGATGTTTTTGTAACTTGGGCTTATAATAGAAAAAAAAGCTTGTACAGGCATGCACATGCTTTGAGTAAACATACTCCACTGTTCCTGGTGCCACTGTAGTGCAGTAGGCATCCTTATGGCAGGAATCTGGTTTACATGCATCTTTCACACTGCAGCCCATTCCCATGACGAAATGCTCAAACCCTTCTAGACATTCACAGTGAGCCTTGATACACATAACACATAAAACACACACATAATGATGTGAATGTGCTTATATACCGTATGTTCAGGCAGGTAACACAATGAAGTTATGCAATACAACTTAAATAAACAATAAAGCAAAAATTACCTTCGCAGGTCCATCGTACACACATCGTGAGGAGTTGCTTTGGCAGCCACCGTAGCCTGTTTGGCAGAGATCAATGGGCAGACACACCAACCCGTCTCCATGATAGCCTTCTGCACACGTGCATGTGTGTTGGTTCGGCCCAGTGTGCACACACACCGCATGCTCATGGCACACGCGCTTCTGACATGGATTAATCGCTGTAAATAATAGCAGCAGTTACCATGTGAGGAATACACCCCCATTAATATAGAAAAGCTAGCAAGTGTAAAAGTGTTCTTTCGGCTGTTCCCATAAGGGATCGCCATAGTGGACCACATCTCCACGTCTACCACATCTTCCCTAAACCTTCTCTTGGAGATCTTCATTTTTTTCCTCCTGCTTGGTAGCTCCATCTCTAACATTCTTCTCCCGATACACCCCTTATCCCTCCCCTGCACATGTCCAAACCATCTTAATCTAGCCTCTCTAACTTTGTCCCCAAACCGTCTTACCTGCACTGTCCCTCTAATATGCAGTAGGCTACATTCCATATAATGAGAAGCTCCTGAGTGATCCATCACACTTACAGTTACACTGAACTCCATCACCAAAGTAACCAGGTTGGCATTTGCACACCAGCTTTCCAGAAGCTGCATCTTCAAAACAACGTGCATCAGAACCACATTTCAGAGCAGCACAACCTGGGAGCTCTGTAAGAACACACACAGATAGACACAGGGTTGCCATGTTTGTTCTTTTCCACCAGAACTGGACTAATTTTGATTGGCTTTTTTTTTTAATGATGATTGATGGTCATTTTATTTATTTATTTATTTATTTATTTATTTATTTATTCATTTATTTATCTTTAGTTAACAATGAATACATAATATCAAGCTTGTTTTCACTCTGTCGGAAAGTATTTACTCACAATTGCAAGTTGATAATGCTCAGTTGCACGTCATTTTAACACGATAATCGATTTCGGATTCACAACTATGAAACAAAAGCGTAGCACCTGCAGGAAGGATACATTTTGATATATTTTCCAGCTTATGGGTCAAAAGGGGTTGAAATATTAAACATTTGTAATATGAACCTAAATGTAGCTGCATTTACATGGACCCTAATATTCTACAAATAATCCTAATAATAGCCCAACTGGGGCAGTGGTGGTCTCTCAGGTAGTTGAGACTATGAGCTGCTGATAAGAGAGACAGGGGTTTAAGTCCCACCATGGCCAGGTCACTACTGTTGGGTCCTTGGGCAAGAGCCTTAACCCCTATGAACACTATGCCCCATACAGCATATGCCTGCATGCAGTGCCGGTCTCAAACCAGATTAGAAAATGAGAGGGTTGAGCCACAGGATGAGCACCATTAACCATTTGAACACTTTAATAAATATGTTTTTTTTCTGTGCTCGTTTGCCCTGTGTGGGAGTTACATTATGTGATGTGACACGTTTGTGACAATTTTGCCTCCGTTCCTGACTGATCAACTGTCTCACTCCTGTCTTTTACTTCAGACTTCGATCTGCTGGCCTTTGTTGGAGGAAGGGGTATTAATTGGCTCACCTTTTATACATACTGTATGAAAGCTTTTAAACAATCATAGATGAGACAGAGTTCTTGTAACCAACTACTGTATATTGCAGAAGGTAGGATTTGTTGGAAAAGATGTGAGGTCTAACCTAAACAGTAGCTGTCGCAGGGTAAAAATCTCTAACATTTTCTCATAGATGGTGGAAACTAACTTCCATAACATAACTTACTTTTGGTCAAATTAGGACCCTACATACTGGCTTGACAACTTGTGAATTAAAAGACTAAACTGCTAGGCTGCATACAGTATGCTCATTTAGTTATAATTACATTATGCATTTTTGTCATATCAGCATAGATGTTATGCATTTATAGTGCATGATTTGAAGATTTTCATGGAAGATACTGGACATGGACAGTTCTGTTTCCCAATGAACTGCTTATGTTGTGCAGATCTGGCAACCTTCTATAAAAAGCATCTCTGCCAAGAAAAACATACCCTGGTCACAGTCTGGCCCGGTGTATCCTGAAAAACAGGTGCACTGTCCATTCCCTCTCAGTCCTCTGTTACACACTCCATGCTTACAAGTGCACACTACACACACAACACACACACACACACAAACATACACGTGGTAGTTAAGCTTCAAGAGCAGTTTCCCCTGCAATAATATAAAATAACGGACAGCTTTAGGTTACCGTTGCTGCATGTAGGTCCGTACCGGTTCTCTTCACATTCCTCACATGCGGTTCCCACAAATCCTGGCTGCAGAACAGGAAATTCACGTATGCTACAGGTCAGCTAGCTGCACTCAGTCTGTGTGCGGTATGTGTGTATGAGAGAGACATACTGTACTTACTTCACAAGTGCAATTCCCGGAGCCTGCGATGCCATCAGAGCAGATCCCGTTGTTATTGCATGGAGTAGCTGCTGATCCTGGACATTCTAGAATGGAATACATGTTTAGACAAATACTGTAGATTATAAACTATAAACTGCACCATTGTTATATATAATAAGCACTATTATTTTTTACTGTTTGGAGCAAATAATCTGATCTAATCTGATTTTCAGCAGAGACCTAAAGACACAAGGTTATTGTCAGCACAAAGATTTGTGTGCGTGTGCGTGTGCGTGTGTGTGTGTGTGTGTGTGTGTGCATGTCAGGCAGATTCCCCTGACCTCCTCTTTTTCTACACTTCCCACTATTCTTTCTCCCAACAGTTATCTCTCTTCACCACTGTGTTTAGGTTTAAACCAGGCCTTCCTGTCTCTCTCTCTCTCTCTCTCCTTCTCTCTCTCGCATGTAATGTCCACAAACCAATTTAGATCCTGTTATCACTTCCATTCTAGCAGTTATTTAAAATCAACCCAAAAATGCAGCTTGTGATGTTACTAGAATTTAGTTCCTGATAAACAATAATATTAATATGTTGAGCTACACTCTCACTCATTGTCTATACCGCTTTATCCTGTATTCAGGGTCACGGGGACCTGGAGCCTATCCCAGGAGGCTTAGGCCACGAGGCAGGGTACACCCCGGACAGGGTGCCAATCCATCGCAGGGCACACACACATACACACACACACACACACTCATTCACACACTAAGGTCAATTTGGGAACGGCAATTAGCCTAACCTGCATATCTTTGGACTGTGGGAGGAAACCGGAATTGAACCCAGACCCTGGAGGTGCAAGTGCTAACCACTACACCACCGTGCCGATGTTGAGCGACACTCTATATAAAATGTGCTTATTAAAGCAAGAGGGCTTATTTGAAAAAATCCTAAAACTAAGACTCCTGAATCAAGGAATCCTTAATAAAAAATAACCTGAATAAAATTATTTCTGAAAAGAAAACTGGATAAATAAATAAACAAATAAATAAATATTCTTAATTTAAAGACTCTTGTGAAGGAAAGAATGCTGAAGAAAAATCCTGAAGTACAGAAACTCAAATCAAATAATCATAAAATCAAATCATTTTAAATTAAAGAATACAAAAAAATAAATAAAAACTTGAATTTAAAAAATCATTCAAATGAGCTTCAATTAAATACCGTAATCTAAAATAAAGAATGCTGAATCATGGAGGTCTGAACCAAGGAATTCTAAATGAAATGATGCTGATAAAATAAAAAAAAACTAATTAGATAAACTTTAATCACATGATCCCAAAAATGATGCTAAATTAAAAAAAATTAAGGAATCTTAAATCACATGATATTGAATTAAAGAACGCTGGGTCATGGAAGCTTGAATCAAAGAATACTGAATAAAAAAATTAATCAAAGAATGCTAAATCAAAGAATTCTACACTAAAAAATCCCGAATTTATAAAAGCCTGAATCACAAAAAGCCAAATTAAACAAATTTGCATCAAAGAATCAAAAATCCCATAATTCTTAAACACTCAGGATCAAAGAAACTTGAGTTAAAAGATTCTGAATCAAGGATCCTTGGAAGTATTACAGATGAGATTTATCTTATCCTATCCTATCCTATCCTATCCTATCTACAGTATATGACTTTTTCCACATAATTTGTCCATTTCTTATTTGTTTTTTAGTTTTTAACCTATTTTTATGTCATACAGCTTTATTTTTCCACATATTCTCTCATAATCGCATAATGTTTATTTCTGTAAGGGATATTTTGCTTAAGCAAATTCACAGCCTCCCACAATAAATTTGATATATTTCCTGGAAGGCTGCTCTAATGCTCAGGACACATGACAGATAAAACATTTGACTCAGCATGACTTATAAGAAGCTGATACGAGAGAAAAAGCAGCATGACCACAGTGGTCTTACCATACAGACAGGAAGTGTTAAGAATGAGAGTATTATACTGGGATTTGTCAGCACATTTTTTCATCAGTGAAGACCCTGCCTCTGAGCGCGTGCTGGGACAGGAAGTGTGTGATTTTTCCGGCAAGTGTTTTCAGAGACCCTTACAAAGCACGCGGCCATGCATGTGCTGCATTGTAAAGCACCAGAGGTAGATTCACATCAGAAAGATTACCACAATTTCCTACTGTGAGTTCACTTGGCAGAGCATTTACTTTCTCTCTCAAAATATTAAATATAACAACTTTTTGTCTACATTCAACAAAATATCTTCTTTCCTCTAACCCAAAGGGAATCGGCTCTTCCTTTTTTGTCCCATGTTACATGTTAACTATCCTTCACTTCCTGTCAAAATATTTCCTCAGTGTCCTCCACTGTCCAAAACAGAGAGTAAAAAAGGAAATGCCATCCAATCAGCACAGAAAACAAGGCGGGGAAAAGATATATATAAGATATTCCAAACACATCCCTATAATTTAAAGCAGAAAGCAGAAAATGTACCAAGACAGTCGTAGCCCCAGTATCCTGAGCAGCAGTGTTCTTCCACCACGTCTTTAAAACATTCATGTGAGCAGCCACGCAGGGAGATAGAAAATGATGGTGAGGTTCTTATCTGATACCTTGAATTTTAAAAGGAAAAAAAGAAATGATTTTAAGAAGTACAATTTTGCAACTTACTACTAGTATGAAATACTGTGGAGAAAAGGGAATATTGCTTTTACACTGTTGTCATTCTTACTCTTCTTGTCAAGGCCTATCACTGACATAACTATTTATGCAGCTAATTCATGTGTCTGAACTCCAAACTTTGCACATTCTTACATTTTATGGCCTGATGTAGTTGCCAGTTCATGTGTAAAAATGATTCCTTATTGAGTCCTCATTTTTTTCAGGAAAAAAAACCCCATAGATGTGATTACCTGGTCATTCAGTACATTCAGGTCATCACAACAACATTTTTTCTGCCACATAGTGTTGCTGAGGCGAGACCTGAAGCCACCCCCAGATCATAAAACCTCCTCCAGTGGCTTGTGCAATGGCCACTATGCATGATGGGTGCATCACTTCATGTGCTTCACTTCTCACCCTGATGCACACATCACTCTGGAATAGGGTCTGAACTTATCAGACCACCTTTTTCCATCGCTCCAAAGTGCAATATTTACTTTTTAAGTGTTTAAATGATCTCCATTCATGATTTTTTAATTATTTTTTTCCCCCCCGATTTTCTTCCTTAATTTAGTCGTGGCCAATTCCTCCCCGTCACTAGGGGGCTCCCATATTAAGGCTACTACTACCACTCAGTCGGGAGGGCCGAAGACTATC
>JAOVVA010000016.1:12381895-12392395 GCA_028565275.1 Leiocassis micropogon
GCCTTTTTGTATATAATAATTTAGTTATTATTTTTATCTATCATGTTGTGAAACATTTGTCAAAGTGACGCACATGTATAATAACGTAATTCTCATTTAATAAAATTAATATATATGTTCATGTTGCCTTTCCTTATAAGCAATCTCTATACATTCTGATCAACCTTGGTTAATAAAAATAATTGAATTTTATTTAAGAAAGAAAGAAAAAAAGAATGAAAGAAAGAAAGACCAGAGGAAGAAACGTCTACACCCACCCTCTTAATGTGTTTAGGTAACAAACCAGGTTTGATTTAATTATTAAACAGCGCTGATACATATTAAATGCATTATTATAGCACAAAATGATGGGAAGCAATTTAAAAAAGTACCTGTGGTTTGATCAATTCTTTAGCATTACATGAAAATCAAATAACTTTCAGTTTTACATTTATAAACATATATAATTGTATACTCTTCTTCAAACTACTAAGTAATACTGTCTGAATACTGGCTCCACTATGGCAATACAAATCATCATTTATATTTCTGGACAAAATAAAATAAACAATAAAGTTAAAAAACAACTTCACATTAATTCCTAAATTGAGGATTTTCACTTCATGCATATAACCTGCAGTTTAAAATAACATCAGGCTATTTAGAGATTCCATTGCATTTAGAAATAACCCTCATAGACCAGAATAGCTGCTACAGTAGATGTGATAGGAATAATTTATGTTCAAATAACTTTAATCTCATTGCAGGGATTCTAAAGAGCAGTTAATGTTCCTTAATGTGTAAATATAAATGTGAGGAAATGAAGACAGGCATGCCAGCTTTCCAAGACAAAGTAGAAATATTTAACTTGAAACAATACAGCTTTTTTCATATACATACACAGATATATATATATAAACAGCATGTGCAAAATATTTTACATTGATTATATTACATTGGCCATTAAAGGCATGGAAATAAAAGACATCTGTAGAAAAATATATGGGCTATAGAAATGTGAGGTATATGTAATCTTCATAAGACCTTTGGCTTAAATGCAGCTTGCGAGGGATTGGAAGGTTTGAAGCTAGGGGTTAACCGCGAGACTTCAGAGTCACCCGAGCTTCCATGAAAGTGACAATCCGATGCCATGCGACATCAAAGGCACTCCTGGAAAACTATGAAACTCTTCCAGAAACATAATAGGAACATTATATGGACGTTGTGGAAAGGTTTCACGGTCAGCTTCGACCAGTGTCACACTCTGGAACTAAGGTGCAGCTGCTGAAGTCGTTCTGGAAGACATAAAACACACACACACGCACACGTACACACACACACACACACACACACAAACACATACACACATACTCCTCACCTCTCATTTTTACTGCACTAGAACACTAAAGCTCTGAAAATAATGCTTTCATTTCTTACAATTATATACATCTCATGGCTCGACGGACAACACACTCCCAACACACACACTTTATTTACACCAGCTAACAGCTCAATAAGTCCCTGTCAGTTCTGGCTACTGGTCCCGTTGTGGATGTAAGGCATGCACACTCGGCTGAGCAGGATCTCGGAGTACACTTGGTTCACTGCTCCCTTCACGTGGTAGGATGAGCCGGGTCGAGACGACGGCTCTGGCCTCGTGCTAGTCACACTCACACTCTCTCCAGCATGGCTCTGGAGCTGCAGCCTTTTGTGGGCAGGCACTGTGGGAGGTGACAGCTTACCAACCTGAAGAAACACAGTCACAACATTACACTGGAGTTAATGAGACTAAATGGTGTTGAGGCCATTTGCTCTGGTGGTATTATCGAGGAGGGTTTTGAGATCTAATCCATAAAGATATGTTCTTTTCTAACCACACATTCATCATGCTTACCAAAATAACTAAGTAATAAGTTTTAATAGCTACTTTCACGTTTGACTTGAATTAAGTGGCTTTAAACTAAAGCGCAATAACTTAAAAACTCTGAGGTATCAAACAGCTATATAAAACAGCTTCACATCGTTGTTTCTTTCAACTTAGTTGTGTGGAGCGTCTATACAAAAAATAGTATAATAACATATTAGAAGGAGCACATTAATAGAAGGAAAGAGTTACTGTCAAAACTGCTGCTATAAAAAATAAATCACTACCTTCTGACTAATCAGAGTTGAATTCAACACAAGCAAGATATTGGAGAATACTGAATAATATTGAAGTACTAATCTATTATATTTTATATATGATATATTTTTACTAATAATACCTTATCATAGGCGATGTGTTTTCCTATTTGTTCCCAAAATTTGTTGCATTATAATGTATATTGACAGCTAAATGTTAAAAGGCTGTTACAGCTGACGTGGAAGAAGCCTCATTTAAGGACGCTGTAGAGTGCAAACTGATTGGCTTGAACAAATATTTGGAGTCAATAAACACTAGGGACACCATATAACCTGGCAAATAATGGCCTGATTGCTTACGAAAGAAAAAAAAATTGTGTTTTGTCTAAATGTTCTGGGAAAATCCTCTTTTATTCAAGCAGTGGAATTTAATCCACCTGAAATGTCCAGTTCTACTGTACATGACGTCCTTAAAAAGCATCAGTCTCACTGCAGGTAAACGTCTAGTGTCTCGTGGTCTATTAGTGAGTGAATGAACCAGTCAGCCATTTTTTTAGACCCATATGGAACCAAAAACCAACCACTTGACACACATTTCCTCATTCGTATGCACTCAACCTGTTTTTTACAGGCTAATAAAATCTTATTAAATGTTCCGACGGCCAATTTATATTGGAGTAAAAAGCAGCATGAGTGCACTTTAAAGCTGGATTTATTGCACTGTGTTTCTTGAAGGACTTGTTATATGAATGGAAGCGGTTGGACTTGGTAATATGAGGAACAGGGACTTTTTCTCTCTCTATCTCTCTCTCTCTTTCTCCCTCTCTCTTACACACACATACACACACAGTGGGGACTGGAGTAGTGCCTTGTCTTATGTTCCAGGAAAATTAGGTTTACAATAAAAGATGGTGAGTCAGCTCATGTACTTTCTGGGTGGTAAAAGCAGCCCTTAATTCTATAACTACAGAAACAAATCCAGGGCATTAGCACACAGGCCTCCTCTGTGTACTTGTATTTCACACCCTGCTAGAAGAGATTAATACAATAACCATAGTAATACAATATCAATATTACTCGTTCAGAAGAAGTGGGGTTTTTTTTTTTGGTAACTTGCATGGTCTGTGTGATGCATTTCGCCGTTCAAATAATACAAACACCATTAAAATAATTTTGGTGTGCACGGACCATTTTCTGAATCTCTATTTGTTCCGGAACATCCGCACGCTCCGTATAAAATGTTTTCATGGTTAAGGCACGAGAGGGATGATTGCAGGTTTACCTCATGGAAATGGCAGGCACAGCGGCCCTGGAGAAACTCCTTATAGCGGCCCATGGTGATGCCGAATGTGTCGATCACCTCGTACCTCAGGCGTTTCGCACTTTCCAGAATGTTCTTGTTCACACTGTAGAGGTCCTGCACTCCATTCTGGAAGAAGCAGACAGAACATAAGGTTTAATAGATCTACTAAACCTGGCAAATAAAACAGGCTGTGTTACAACAGAAGAAGCTCTTGTTAACATAAAACAAAAGGATTACTTAAGTCCAGTTTTAGTTTAGTTTCAGATATCCCACCCACTTCAGGGAGACCCATCCTGGACACCAGGACCCACAGTAGCAGCTAGTCACCTAGATCAAGTATTGTTAGCTATCAAATGTTAATGAAGGAATGTCACGGATAAACATTATTTCCATTAAACCTGGTGGTTTAAAACTAGTTGTTGCAAACACTGCAGTGAGCAACTATAACTGGCCTTATTGCCACTGCTTTTAATGGCAGGAGTGCACTTTCTGTTCTTTGGGTTGAAGTGCGTAGGGGCCACAATAACCATACAAAATGCTTGCAAAATATGTCACATTTTTAAGAACAGTTTTATTAACAAAATATAAGCTTAATTAAATCAACTTGGAGCCATCAAAACAAAACATGCATTTAAACATGCAATTGTCAAAAATATCATTTGATCCTTTCCATGGCTTTCATCTGGGGAGGATAAGAGGATTAAGTGTAGAATAAAAACCTGCATAAACTAACTAGTAATTAAATAAACTAGTAATTAAATATTTTAATAGTATTGTGGTTTTGTATGACTACGCTATAATCTACTATAATCAAATTACTATTATGGCATTTAAGACTCTATTTTTGCCCCTTTTGCGCCCAGCATGCAGGTGAAGCCACAAAGTCTAATGAAAAAACAAAACCTCTTGATTGAAAATGAAATTACACAAATTGGGGAAAGAACTTATCTTTTATAATCATTAAAGCTGTCACTCATTTCGAAAACCTTAGTTTTCATCGCGTCTCCGCTGAGAGGATTTGTGCGCATGTACAGTACCATACCTTCGGTTCTTTTCTTTTTGAAATACTGTAGGTCAAAAGCTCTGCTCGAACTGTTTTCTTAGCCGTTGTGAAAATGCAAACAGCATGAAAAATGACTCAAACTTGCGTGAGCAGTGTGTTACAATATTGAATTCTGATTGGCTAATCGCTTTTATTTCGAGTTCGTAGATGATTATATGTAGAGAGTTTTAATATTTCATTTTTATGACAAATTTTACATAATACACAGCATTATTAATCTAAAGGGGATGGTAAGGGGGATCGTGGTTTTACAGCGGGGATGGATTTTGTCATTTTTTTCAATAGGGGGATGCCATCCCCTCCGCAGGCCTCAAATCAAGCCCTGCTTATAACGAACATAAAGCTTGATGCATGAGATGGACAAATGAGATGGACACAGTAAAGATAATCTTGAAAAAAAATGCTTGCAGCTAGAGCACTTAAAATGACTCCTTATAGAACTAAGAACTCTTAAACTGCTAAGTGCATATAACATATGATTAAACTAGTTATAAACATATGTGAAACCACTTTTTCGGCATTATTGAAAGGAGAAACTCACCAGAGAGAGCGAGCGAATGCCGTCCACTGGCAGATGAAACCCCATTCCTAAAGACTTCACCACCACCATGATGTTCTGCAAATTCTCTCTGTAAAGAGACTTAAATCAGTTACATTAAAACTAAAATAAGACAGCTTTAATATTTAAATACACTTTTCACTCAGCAGGCAGTGTACGGGGATATTTTATAACGTTTTCATTAAAACAGAGTTCAGGATTTAGAGAGCTGCTATAAGAAATGGTATCTGAATAACATTAAAGGTCATTCTATCAACTTTTCCACGAATCCAGTTATAACTACACAGTCAAGAGCATGTGTGTTTAAGTGTGTGTGTGTGTGTGTGTGTTACCTCTCAAGAACCTGCTGCATGGTCCTCAGATGCTCCAGACTGAGCCACTGGACCCCTCCAGCAACCAGCACTGTCTGAGGGGAGTTTTCTAGAGGTCGTGACCTGCCAGAGGATGACAGCCAACAGTGCCAAAGTTTAAAGTTTAAAGCCGCATCTGTGAACAGTAATAATCTACTCGTCAATGTCTATGAGGAAGTGCGTGCAAGCTGGAGCAGGCACATACACACAATGTATTAACAATTAATTGTGTGTGTCTGCAAAATAGAACAAAGACTTTTTGTGGATTTTTGTTTTATTGGAAACAGTATGGATCTTAATAGACCATAAGGACATGGAGCACACAATGTATAGCACTCTCTAAGATCTAACTTTATATCCAAGTGTACAGTAGCTGCCTTTTAAAAAGGCTCTCATTCCATCCATTCCATGGTAGAATTCATCTTTAATTCTTTTAACTTAATTACTGTCCTGTCTTTTTGTTTTTTGTTTTCATTTTCTTCATGGTAGTGATGCTTATTAAACTGCATTAAAACCTTACAAGCTCCAGCGATCTAAAAACACACCGACTATCAATATACATAAAGTGATATGTAGTTAGTAGTTTATAAAATTCTTCCTGTTTCTGAAGTCTGAAAAAATCGTATCCACCACATCCTAACTGCAAAAGCAAACCTGCTGCCCTGCTCACTTCCTTATGCGCACAAAATCACTCGCACTCACTCACAGCATCTGTGCTGCATATCCTTCTCCTCTTCAACTTCCACACTAGCAGCTAAAAGAATTCAGCAACAGTAATTTTTTACACACTCCAACATACTGGATAATAATAATCTGATAATATAAGTGATAATCTGAAGAAGCTCACTCACTCATTGTCTGTACCACTTTATCCCAGGAGACTTAGGGCATGAGGCACACACATACACACGCTCATTCACACACTACAGGCAATTTGGGAACGCCAATTAACCTGATCTGCATGTCTTTGGATTGTGGGAGGAAACCAGAGTACCTGGTGAAAACCCACCAAGCAGGGGCCGAACATGCACACAGACCCGAGGCGGGTATCAAACCCGAACCAAGGAGGTGAAACTTCCCATTTTTGTCTTATCTTGTCTTTTTTTACCTTTATAAAAGAGTTAAGTGCTCCTGAATGGATGGCATACTCACACTTCCACTTCAATCATAGCTACACTATCTAAATCAAGGGCATCTGTGAGCTCATGCAAGTGCTGTCCTCCTAGAGGTGTGTTTGGAAAGATGTAGTCAGCTAAATCGAAGAAAGCACATAGAAGCCTATTTTCTCCCTGGTTGGTAGCTGCCTTAACACAATGTGTGAGAATTGGACATAATTGAAGAAAATTTGTGGGGAAAAAGCAGGAAACTTTACTCACTCAACACACACCTACACACTCAAACTGCACATTTACGCATAAAACCTCATGCATATGTCAGTAAATCTGCTTTGATGATTCTTTTTGCTGGTGTCATGAAGTTTTCATGTGCTTTAGGAATCCAGTGTTACACACATTCCATTACAATAAGTTTAACCGTCTGGGGTTGGTAACAGCGAAAAGAATTTAAAATGCTCCGTCATTTCTTGATCCAAGGTCCATGTTTTATCTCTCACTAGTTACGTAAGATATTGCTCAATGGAAAGATTTTTTTTTTTTTTTACAAATGTTAAATACCTCACATACATAAGAATTCACATACACACACCTTTCTATGAGCTGCTCCAGCGCTTGCTGAAAAGTGGGTCTCTGGTTTTTGTGTAGCCAGAACTGGGGGTAGTACGAGTAGCTGATGAGCGTTCTGCCCTGGTTCAGGTTGTGGTAGATGATGGTGTCATGAGCCTTGTCCCAATCCTCTAGTGTAGTGTTTACTCGCTCCATCAGGTAGAACATCATCCCGCGGTTAGTAGAATCGCCGATGAACAGGACCTGAAGGAGAACAGGTGTCAGACTATCACACAAGCACAAAACAGGGAACAGAAAGAGCAATATTTTATTATTGTCTCTCCATAGTCGTAAAGATGATTTAGCAATGATTCAGAATATTTATTTGTTAATGCAAAAAATTAATTAATAAATCATGCTTTAGTCTCCAGAATATTTATTTGCTGCCACATTAAAGGAGTCGGATGAAACAAGTGATTTTTAGCAGAATATTTTACATGTTTAACATGTAAGTCTAAGAACATTTGAAGTCTAAGAACATTTGAAGCATTCCTTAAATATACAATTAGAATATGTAATGTTCAATAACAATATATCTTGAATTGAAACATCCAATCTCAATTTTTTTTTAAATAATGAACAACACATCATACTTCATACAATATATCTCCAGAAGTATGTGGACGGCTAACCAGTGCATCCAAAGGAACATCATATTCCAAAGGTATCAGCCAAAACATGGTTACTGGTGCTAAAAACTGTCTCATCTGGGTGAAAAAGTGAATTTTCAGATTGGATCATATAACACCATTTTTCATAATACTTCTTGCTTTTTATCTCCCAAACCATGCTTCGTTTTTGTAAATATGCATATACATTTATATTTTTATCAGATAAAAAGAAACACATTTGATAAACACAATTTCATGCCCTTTTATGTAGTGTCTGTAACTTTTTTGAATTCAAATCTTGCAATGATCTTAACTGTCATTCAGATGAAACCTGGCCAATTTGGATTCCACATGAAAAGACCTAATCCCGAAAAAGTCTAAATTGTTAAGATATTGCAACTTGAATTTGACATGGTTACGGACACTACAGACTTATTTGCTTTTTAAGCTTTCACCAAAAACATCTCTCAAGCAAGGTATTGAGGTAGCCCTGGAATTTTTAAGGTAAATGTGTTAACAATAATTATTGGGCAGATTAAAAAAGTAATGTTAACTGAATAAACTATAGTGCCACATACAGTGCCACATAACGAAAGGTGCGTCTAAATTGGAGCATTTAAACAAAACCACTGTTGTTAGTTATTTGAAGAAAAATCCTTAATTTTGCACGGAATGCTTTCATTTAAACAACACTTTTTAAAGGTCACATGCTTCTACAAGCTTACACTAATTTTAGTACCAAAACTCATAACGAAATATGAATCATTTGCATTTTAAATTATTTTTGTTTAAAGCGAGACAGTATAACGCTGAAAAATTGATATTTTTGAGGCACCTGTGTAAAATGGCTGAAGTTCGCAACTTAAAGTTTTTAGCAAAGGAAGACTGGTCACTGCCAATGTTCCAAAGTAAAGTAGCTTTTTTGGCACACATATAAAATAAAAAACCAACATTGTGTTTTGACCATAGGGCATTCTGGATAGGCTTTCCACTACATGTATTAATTATTAAAGCAGCCCTACGTCCAATTCTGTATTTTTAAAAATCTGAAAAAGCTAAAAATATGTGGAGTTGACTTGTGAGACAGACGTGCATCATGATTGTGTGATGGATGTTCAAGTCAGCACGGCAGGAACAGTATGTGCCAGAACAAAGTCAACACACACACACACACACACACACACACACACACACACTATCACCATAGTATCAGAGACAAACAATCCGGATCAAACTGAGAAATTCATGCCGACAGACACTTGTGCCACTTCTCCCCCTCTGTCTTCCCCCGCGTCCTCCCTCCCTCAGCCTCCTGCCATGGATAAAGGAAATGAGGGCTAAACGAAAGGGAAAAGAGAAGGAGGGAGAGCGTAAACAAGTGTGGTATTGTGAGGGTTTTCCACGAGCTGGTGGAGATCACAGCCTCTCAGCGGCAGTTCACATGTCCGTGGTGGAGAAGTCCGAATGACTGATGCCAGCATTAATCACAAAAGATACACATGTGTGTGATGAAGGCCAGAGAATATTTTTCTAATGTGTTGTATCCATGGTCATGGTCATACGACACACACTACAAACACCCAGAACAATGCACAGATTCAGCAACTAATAAAGCCGCTGTCTCACACCAACAACTGTTAATCATTACAAACTGTGTTTCTTCAGACAAGCTACAGCTCCAAGCCATGAAAGTCCTTTTTCATTTTTATTAGCATAATTTTTTTAAATAACTAAATGTTCACATTTGAACACAGACCATTTAGTACATACCATTTACAGATACATAGGTACTTTCCATGATGCTTACATACTGTAACAATAATAATAATAATAATAATAATAATAATAATTACGGCTAATAATAATAATACTAAATAATAATAAATATCTAATTAGATTAGATCTTAGCTCAGAGCCCACTGCAGTCGTTCCTGTGAACATTCAGCAAGTCGAACGCTCTCAGGAAAAAAACAGCCTGGTTTGATCACCGAAGGCATTTTGTTTTGTTGCAGGAAAATGCACAACCTCATACTTCCCTGACCTCACTCCAAGCCATTTCCACATGTTTAGCCTATTAAAGGAGTTCCTAAATACCTTAATATAATATATACATAAACAATAATAATTTAAAGATACCCAAATATCACTGGTGAATTATATGTACTTTATGTATTTAATGATTATGATTATTTATTCTTTTTTTTTGATTGACTCACCTATTTATTCAAAATACTAAAAATATGCATGCTTGCACTCCATTTTATACTTATACATTCATACATAAATATATTTATGTTTATAAAGTATATTAAAAGAGTATTTAAAGTGTGCTATATAGCCTGAAAACCCAACTTCTGGCCAGAATTTAATTACTGATCTTTCTCAGCTCATCTTTTCTTTTAAAGAAATCCTAGACCCAATGACCCTCCACCATTATGTGGACTATTCACCTCCAAGACCCTCAGAGCTCATTAACCAAGGATTTGTGTGTCACAGCTGATGTGCATGTAGAGAAAAGGGATACAGGCTTTGGATCAGAGTCTGAACCTGCTTTTAATGTACTTATTTATGAGAACTCTTAAAAGATGGATATGGGGAAAGGTTTCTTTTTTTATGTCCACATCTAAATAACATGTTGAGGAGATTAACCTGTCTGAGACAGCATTTAAAATAAAGCAGGGATACCTCATGCCATCAGTAAAAAATGAAAGAGGGGGAGAGAGAGAGAGAGAGAGAGAGAGAAACCTCTAAATTCTTCTTATGACCCTCCTACTTAACCATCTTGCTTCCAGA
>JAOVVA010000016.1:12399326-12410010 GCA_028565275.1 Leiocassis micropogon
CTAATTTCACTGTTCACTGTGCAGTGTGGCTTAAAGTTCACGACCATAATAACATTTACAAGCCAATACTGGGTTATAAAAAAGACATTGGTACACTCTTTGTGCTTGAAACTGCCATGTAATGCTTGCAGCTGAATATCTGTTAAAATATTTGTGTTTTATTGTTATCATTTTTACTTTTACATGATTTGTAGTTTTGTTGCTGCCATGTGTCATGTGCCTTGTGAAAAACATCATTTTTTTAGACCATCAAAGATTACTATAGGTAAGCAAGTGGCATCCAACATCGTAAGAACCAAGATTAGCACTAAGGAAATTGCACTAGCTGATTGGAGCAGGTGCACAGCTGACAGTTTGGTCACAGAGTCAAGTGCCCTCACAAAGTGCATCCCATGTAATCCTTTAGGGAATAAGATTAGATTAGAAGCGTGTGATCTGATAGAATTGTGTATGAAGCCTAAGATTAACGTTAATCCCGACTTTAGAGAGTGGTCTGCAACTTTGGCTTCTGAAAGAGAACATCTGAAGAAAATGGTAACAATTTATAACATGTCAGGTCTCTTTATATAGCAAGAGAGCACAGAGATAGACGAAGGGCATTCAATTTCATTGTAATTGGACTGGCCGTGTTTTGTTTGGTCGAGACACTGGACACTGTCTGTATTTGAGAATGCTCTGTGGGGATCAAGACTGAAAACAGAGAAAAAAACGATTAGCAAGGATTAGAAAGAACAAAAAGGAAATAGAGACAAAGAAACAAAGAAACACGGGATTGTTTAATCATGGACTTAAACCGCTAAAATTATATTTTGAGCGGACACTTTTGGGAATTCAAAAATTCATAAATTATTGTCAGTTCTTTACTAAGATTTGGTAAGCCCTAATTACAAAGAACAACACCACTCAGCCTCTTTTTATTCCTGCTAGGTTTTCATTGTTCTAGATTTTCTCAGTAATTTTTTTTTTTTTTATGTTTTATCAAACAGATATTAAGAGACACTTTAGAGATAAGAAATGAGAAATCTGATTTCATTAAACATAACAAATGTGTTTGCACTCGTTTGGAAAAATCCATGCCTAGTTTTGCCATTTTGTGTTTCTTGTGAGAAAGCAGTTATCCATTATCTTAAAAGTTGACTGTATATAGTTATTTTAAAAATTACTAATTAATTAGTAAATATTATAAAACATTATGGTGAGTTTTTTTTTAATTCTTGATCTGTGGCGTTGGTTCAGTATGTATAACTGTGGAGCCATTTGTAATTCAAATCACAGGTTTATATTATTGCTAGTTCAAATACACTATCAGGACTGTAGACTGGACTTTCATGTTCAGTGAACATTCTATATAAACAGATTAAGAAAGAATATATGTATACAGTAAATCTTCGTATTGTGAAATGTTCTGGAGTTAGACATTTATTTTGGCTATTTGAAATGAGTCTCCAACATCAGGAAACAACTTTGTATTTAAAACCAGTCTTTGAATGCTATAATATAAGCCATAAGGGAAACAAATTTCAATGATTAGATGTTTAATTCCTTACATTTTGTCTATCACTGGAATGTGACATTAATGTTTGAAAACTTGTACATGCTATCATAAAGTCCTGGGATTTTATTCCCCATTAATACCTACGGAGGCAGAGGAATCTGAGCAAGAATCATGTTCTTGAAAAGCCATCAAACCTGAGAGACAAGAGAAATAATAGTTAAGGACAATACTGAAAAAACCAAATTCCATCCATATGCTATCTCTCTTTCGGACACTTCAGACACTATCAACTATTTTTCCTTGTTTTTTTTTCTTACTTCATGTACATAAAAGCACACATGGATATGATCAGCTAGGACTGACATCATGCCACTGTGATGGGAGCAGTGCTCAGGTCAACTGTTCTAAGGAGACATATGGAAGTAAGAAGATAACAACACAGTCCTGGTTGGATCACTAGCTTGCACACATTTACTGAAATATCCATAATTACAGCATAAGCACAGTACTTAGAGGAAAAAACGGTGGTGAAGAAGTGATGGTTGAATAACAGATGTTGGTTGGACAGATGGATAGATGGATGCTAAGGAACTGGGTGGATTGATGAATCAATGGATGGATTAGTGGCTGGCTGAGTAATAACAGATAGGTGGATGGATGAATGAATGGTTGGATGGATGGATGGATGGATGGATGGATAACTGGACAGATGGGTGGATGGAACATGAATGGCTAAGTGACTGGGTGGATGAATAAATGGATGAAGGATGGATGGCTGAGTAACTGGGTGGATGTTTTGTTGGAGGTATTGTTGGATGGATGGATAGATGGATGGATAAGTAACTGGATGGATGGATAGCTAAGTAACTAGATGGATGGATGGATGATGGATGGATGGATAGCTGAATAACTGGTTGGATGGATGGATGGATGGATGGATGGATGGATGGGAAAAACTGCCAAAATATGTTGCGATGCTTTGCAGGTCAAGAGGAAAGCTAGGCTGACTGAGGAAATTACCAGTTAAGAACTCACTTTGTATGATCAGGTCACTGAATCCAATGTCAGTACAGATCGAAGCATGTATAATCAGATTATGGTGTACACACCGTAACCGACAGTAAAACACCTCACAGGAATGCAATAATATACAGCTATGAGTCATGCAGGGAAAGGCAAGAAATAGGCATGAGAGACTTCATAGGCCTTATATGGCAAAATGTCTTATAGCCCTTTTTGTATTAACAAGAACATATAATATGTAAATAACAAAACACTTAAGATAGTTTTGGTTTTGGAAAAAAAAATCAACAACATGGTAGTGTGATGTAGCCCAGGGAGTTGTGAAATGTTTTAATCCGCTACCACCAAAGCAATCAGCAAAGCAGTCACTGTGACATACAGGACAGAGTTGATCCATATCAAACCTAAACTGCTGAGACCAAAAACACACACTTCAGAGGACTCAGACTCAGTGCCACATCCGATCTGGAACCACCTGCAGTCCTTCATGTGAGAGAGCTATGATGACATCAGGCTTTTTTTTTCTTCTATAGAATCATTAGTTCTCAGTTGATGAGTCTTGTTTCCTCACTAAACCACAGCCGTGTCGATGAGGACTGAGATTACTCCAGCTTATGTTCTTCATGTAGTTCCTGGTAGCATGCAGGCTGTTCTGTGTCAATACTGTATGACCTGATTACTTCAGAGAGCTGATAATTTTAGCATCAAGTCCCTGTCATGTTTTATTAAAAAATGTAGGCACCAGATAAAGACCGAGGCCTCCATAACAATCAGCAGAGACTTTTGCAAATGTACATGATATAGGAATAAATGTACCACATTTATGTGCATGCAAGTGTGCATGTGTTTCCACTCCTCATCATAAAGTATAATTGAATTTTGAGTTTTTAGTGCCAGTGTGGATATTTTTACTTACTAGCCAGCTGAAAGGCCCTCCGGGAATTGAATTAGTGTTCATGTCTCATGCAAAAACATTTTAACCAAATCACCCTTGTTACTTGATATAGAAACACTCCTCTGAAATAGGCAACATTTATAGCCTCATTAATTTTCACAAAAGTTCAACTGAATGTATGTTTTGGGGAAAAAAGGAGGTTTCATTTTACTTAACCCAGTTTAAGGATCTATCCAATGAAGGAAACTTAAGCACTTTTGTAAGTCACTCCTGTAGTGAAGTGAGTGGTTTCCAGCATTTTTCTGTGGCTGAACTGAATCTGAACTGTTTTCTGCATACAAATCTGAACAAAGTTTATTCTAAAATTATGATTTGGCCTTTGCAACCAGAAATTTAACAAGCACCAGACAACAGAATTACTTAATATATTGCAATATTATTGACATACATGTATTAATAATAAATATATCTATCAATATCAAATACATCAATGTTCTAAATTTCTACTACAGAGAACTTGCAAATCCTCATCCAGTACCCAGACCATTACCTGTTTCCACTTATACACACACTTCCACCGGTGTTTACCAGGACACCAGGGTGGATATCTTGTTTTCAGCATGAGGATGTGTGTGGTTGAATAAAAGAAGTAAAAATGTTCCACTTCTCCTCCAACGTGCTCTACAGCACCATCTCAATGCAACGATTCCAGATGTGCAAAGCTTGCCAGCTTTCTTTCCAATTCTAGACCTGGCATGGACTGAAGTCTAATCAGACACACAGAGCCATGGAAATGTAAGAAGATCCTCACAAAAGAAAAATTGATGGAAAGTCACTCAGCATAACAAGAACAACAAGGCTAATACCACCAATAGCTACACTACACCACCATCAACACCACCAGCACCACCAAGAAGCACCAAGAACAACTACAATAACCATGACTTCACCCCTAAAACAACATGGACACCTTATAAATGCACAAATTATAAAAATTCCCTGCTTACATTCATACAGTTTTAAAATTACATATAATAAATGCATGTATAATAATTTTAAGCAAACTTGGTAAGTAGCATTTGTTTGTTTGTATGTACATATGTGCATTCAGCATACAACATACAGTATATAGTAAATGCATCTGTATATTATTGCAAAAGAAAATGTAAACTATTTTACACTTTATCAACAAAAATAAGCTTCTTTACGTTTACCTTCTTTTGTCTTCATACTACAGAAACTTAATTATAAGCTAAAATAAAATAAAAAAAACATTAAAGTGGTATTTTGTATAAATAAATAAAGTCTTTCTAACTTCTTATAATACTTTATCTTATGAGTCATGGTTAGAAAGGACCTAAATAAGCCTTAAGAGCATGATTTTGTGGGAGGCAAACATTTTTTTCATGCTTTTCGCTCATGTGCTCTTACTCACTCCTCACTCTGACCGAGGCTCACGCACAGATCAGATCTGATACACTTCAAGTACCGAGCCCAGATCACGTGTACTCAATCTTCTCACAATCCCATACACCATCCTGACAGACCAGAGAGCCACAAAAGAGACCAGCCTGAGTGTGTTTATGTAGAGCTGTACGAAGTCAAGGAAAATCTGGTAGCTCTGTTACACTGCAGGGGACAGTTATTTATTTCTGTCGGCATGCTCTGACGCCACTTGTCCTGGCAAATCAATACAAAGTTTTTCTGATTGATGAGTTTCATATAATGGGGAAAACATATTAGTGTGGTCACTTGATGATGAATGACTTTGCCCTCGTTCGCAGTGTACACAGTGACTTGTTGAGGATGAAAATGATTTTCATGATGACATGAGAAATCGATAATGATAATGTCTAAATTATATGCTATAGGCTTTAAAATTATGGCTATTGTCCCTCCAGTTCAGTTTCAAAGACTTAAAGAATCAATGCCAAAGTTCACTGAAGGTGTTCTGGTAACTCATATTGACGCAACCCTGACTAAATCCCTTACCGTTGTTTTTTTTCCCCTTTATTTGTCACATGGCTATATACAGTATGTGTGTGTCAGTGAGGCAAGAACAGGTTTTTGTTCGCTTGATCTTCTGCTTGACCATCTTTCGCCTCTTCTGTCTGTGTCATGTGTTACGGAGAAGAGTGTGTGTGTGGCTGCATGTGAGAAAAAGAGAGAGAAGTTAAAAAAGAAAGCCCACATGCTAGTTTCTGCATCCACATTAATCTTCAACCTTTCAACACCTGTCTGAATCCGAAGAAAAAAAAGGGTGGAAAAATTTTCCAGAAAACTGGCGCAAAAGGTTGCACTCGTGTACTCAGCACTAGATGTGAAAGCAGAACTTTTTAACAGCTCTTTCGGAAGAGAGACACATTTAGGCAAATGAGGTGAAGAAAAACCATTATTGAAAAGCCAGAGCGTGCCAAAGTGTAACCTTTTCCCTCAAGCCAATGAACATCTAATTAACCAGAGCTGCAACTGAATGCGGTGAAGAAGAGAGAAAAACACTGTGAGTGTAGTGTGTATTGTAGTCTACAGCAAATCACCTGATTGTTTCTTCTTACACCTCAGCACAGATGCACTCACTTGATTGTGATCGCTCAGAAGGTGTTGATTAATTTTTTTCGATAATTAATTCTACAATAAGGCGCTTGGATGACAAACACGTCATATGGATGGGTTAAAAACATGTCAAGTTCTTTCTGCACATGAGAGAGAGAGAACTGCACATGTTTACACGGCTTTAAGCTTGTGTGTATTTTAAAAATTCAGCACAGGATGCCAGTTTATTATTCTTTTTCAAAGACTCTTCATACCGTCCAAATGGTTTGACCATTGTTTGAAATTGTTCTCAATTTCAAGTTTAAACAAGGGAGCAGAGCCGGCTTTCCTGTTTGTGTGTGTGTGTGTGTGTGTGTGCAAAATTGAGCAGAGAGAGAGCGGGAGTTTTTTTTTTTGCTGAATCAGTGTGTGTCCCATGTAGAAACCCCATTGTAGGAGTGATTTTTGCAGCGATTTCATTGTCATTTTTAAGCGCGATGAAATCTAAAAGAATTATTTGGACGGACAATTTTAAATTATTAATGATTGACATGATTTTTACTAAAGTAAGAGTTTATCAAGGTCCCGATGTGTCTTGTATCAGTTTCCAATCAGACCAAAAACAAGCCAGCTACTGTAGGAGTCATGGGGTTAAAGTGGTTTGGCAAGGGTTCCAAAAGGATTTTCATGATATGAAAATGGTGCATTTTGTACTAAGATTTCCATTGCGATCTGGAGACCAGGCTGAATGTTTTGATATCATTTTTGTGGAGGGGGGGGGAATTTTGGAAAAACCATTAGTAGGATTCCTTAGAAAAGTAATAACAACAATCCACCCTGATGGCACCCATACTAATGAGGACGTTCTGTCTAAACAAATTATAAAATATAGTTAAGTTAAGCCTCTATAGTGAAATTCTTTCTTTACATGTGCCAGCGTAACTGGGGTCAGAGCGCAGGGTCAGCAATGATAAAGCACCCCTAGGGCAGATAGGTTTAAGGACCTTGTTCAAAGTCCCAACAGTGGCAACCTGGCGGAGCTGGGGCTCGAACCGCAGATCTGCAACTCAGTGCCTTAGCCCTGTCATATAGAATCCTCAGATCCAAACTTAAACTAATGATGTGTGCTTTGTAATTTCTCCTCACTGTATCTGCTCAGTAACACTTGATAAAACTACATAACAATGTCCTCAAACAGGAAACGGTTTGGCAAAATAATAATAATAATACACAATAGTCTTCATATGAGAAGCTTACAAGTATATACACACGATGTAGTAGAGAGAACCTCTGTTGTCATTATATGAGGGAAGTGACGTGTCAAAAGGTTAGGAAATAACAATGCAATATGGCAGCTAGAACGCTCTATTAAATAACTGATGTTATAGTAAGAACCTTAACCAGACGTGGGTTCTCACATTTGAAGAACACGTTAAACACTTCCTTTATTCGTTCTCGAACATCTCCTAGGATTTTCCAGAAAATAGAAAATATTCTCCATATATAAATCCAGCTGGAAAGCACAGCTGTGTATAATCTATCCCGTGTGAATGACACACCGCATCAAATTTGCCGTTTAACATTAACCGCTAATAAGGCCAGTGAAGACAACACTAAGCACGCCTGTTTTCTGGCCCTGGGTCTCAGTCTCGAGGGGGAACAGAAGGGATGTTTGTGAGGGAATGCTTTAGAAGGACCATTAGCAGTAGCACTAGCTCCTGAGAGGCACAAAGCAGTCTCTCTCATCACCGGCTGACGAGGAATTCCCAGCTGCCGCACATCAAAGCTTTACTAAGTGGAGTACACTTCACTTAATTATAATATCACCTTATAAAGTGTTCACAGACTAAGCAGATTTACACATGCTAGCCAAAATTAATTATTGTTCATAACGAGTATTGCTTGGTAATAATAGCACATTATACAGCGGTAATAACGTTATGTTAAGAATATCACAATTACAGGACACGCTGCTACTTTAAACCATCAAAAAAATCTTTAATTATATCATCTTTAATTTATTGACAACATTATGGCAGTTTATCTGTATACCGTGGTTCATTGTTGTGAAACAATAGTGAAACAAGTTATCTCCTAAAAGCACTTACAATATAGCAGCAATAAACAGCCTTTCTCTACTCAGCCTCTTTTTTTTCCATAACTTTTACTGAAATTTAAGGGGCCCGGTTCATGTCTGAATGCGCTCAGTCCATAAATAATAATCTGGAAATCAATTATGATTGGTCAGCACTAGTAACTTTTTTTCCGATCAGTTTCAACCTGGGAATGAGTCTGAACTGGAACAGGCAGGCACACGAGTACTGTATGACATACTGACGGAGGACATGACACATATAGTGGGTCAACTAATCATTTCGGAGAAAATGAAGATGTTAAATGAATGTTGCCAGACTGAGAGAATGTTGGGGTGGGAAACATCATTCCAACCAAATTACAATGGTCATTTCAACGTTAGGGTTTCTGCTGGGATGGCTCATCTAAATCACCCCAAAGACCGGACCTTGACTTAAAGGCACAAAGCTTGCTGTGTGCACAGTGAAGGGTCTGTAAAGGTTTGGTGAAATTCCGACGAATGGTTTGATGAAGTTGCTGGTAGAAGAAAAGTGTGACGCCAACGGATGACAACAACGTGAGACGATCGATAAGTTTCACCTATGCCTTGCATACAGGAGACAGAAAAATGACATACAATAAGGATCGCTGTGTATGTATACAGTAGGTGTGTAGCAAACTCTGCCATGCTTATAGCAAAAAATTAAAGTGCTCGGCGCGACGCATTCAAGTTTCCACATGTCAACTGGGTTATATTATAGAGCGCTCTATAGGCTGGAGAATATTGCAGAATAGCAAATACCTCATGCGTACCACGGCCGCTTATGGAACGTACTTGTGTGTTTGTCTGAATCAGGCCATGAGAAGCATTTGTATGAAACATGATGTCTAAATGTATTGTACGAACATCAACGTTTTTATTGACTGACAAAGCCAAAAATGTTACAATGTCTACAAGTTACGAAAAAAGTATCATGTTTGTATCATTTCATGTAAGAAACTGTTAGAGTTTTATCTCTGACTATTAAGTGCTACTATTATGAACAACTGAAAATATTTTTAGAATATTTTTATGGCATGTTCACCGTGAAATGCTTTAACCTTTTATTTGAATTATAGCTACAAGCACAGCCAAAGCTTCTGTTATAAAATAGTAATCAACACCTCATGACCAATCAGAATTGAGAATTCAGTGCTGTGGTAATATGGATGTTATTATGTCATTATTTAACATCAAACATAATATGTCTTATGCTATAGCGCAGGGTTATTATACAGCATTGTCCATTATTTTTGCTCCAATATGTAATGAGTTGTTTGACATAGTACAAGTTCTTTGTGAAATTATAATAAGACACCTGAAGGTGCATGAAGGCTTGAACAAAAAAGCACATGGCAGGTGTTGTTACCCAGTGCGGGTGTTTTATATGGTGCACTTACACACACTCCTTCACTGTGTCCTGCTGCTTACTCATTCTACGCCATGTGCACTAATGTCTCCATAGGGTAAAGTCATTAACACAGGGAGAGCATCTGTGTATGTTTGCATAAGGGATGAGAGCACTGGGGGGTGGGGGCTTGGGGGTGGGGATCTGGTGTTTGGGGGGGCATTAAGTCCTGAAAGTTGAAGACTTGTTAACCACATTAACATCTATATGGGTAGAAAGGCAATTGAATATATAAACGGTTATTGAGAATATGTATATATATATATATATATGTAGGTATATGTTTAAGCACCTTGCGGTTGTAGTAAGAAGAGGTCGCATTCCTGGACTATGACATCAAGCTTGTTCAGCTTATTAAAAAAGTCAAATTGCCCCCAACATCCCAGCAAGTTTTTCCTCCATTAGCCTGACAATTTCCTCCACCAGGCTCCCAGACACACGAGAACACTTCAAAGAACACCGGGGTGAATAGACTTAGTGTTTTTTGGGGGGCCCCTGGTCATCCAACTTCCCCCTCCCCATCTAAATGAACCAGTCCGGGCATCTCACTGACCCATGGATGGAGGAAAGAGAAGGAGATGAGCTGAATAAGAGAAGAGACCAGATGACAGAGAAGTTGAAAGTGGGTTGAAAAAAAATGGCTCAGGTGTTTTTGGTGAACTCCTGCTGCGATCATTAAAAAAAGGACCACTTTATTTATAATCTGCATGTCGTTTCAACACACTTAGTACATTTTATCTCTTTTATATACTGTAAGTATACTGTAATGGTTTTGTTGCCATTTGGGTTCTTTACTTCCCTGAGCATTTTGCTCATTATGGCCCAAATTTAGAGTTAAGATAAATTTAACTTAAAACAGAGATGAATCTCAGTTGTGTTGATTTTGGACATACGATAGATCTTGTGGCAGCATTAAGTTGTTCTTACTAATGACTTTCAGAGCATGGTAAATAAATAAGGTAAACTAATTAGGATGCACTGGATCAAGTGCATATATTTTATAAGCTGCTGAGCAATGAAGGTTGCATCCAATTATATCAATTATGTGTATTCATGAATATTTATACAACACTATATTGGTAACATACTAAACTTTGATTAGCTGTTTATTTCAATGTTTATACTATAACATCTTATTATGGTCTCACTATCTCTCAGAGCCCACCACCCCCAAAATTAATTAATTAACTCATTTATTTATTTATTTATTTATTTATT
>JAOVVA010000016.1:12436141-12455265 GCA_028565275.1 Leiocassis micropogon
AAGGGGGGGGTGAAAACCCCCCCCCCCCCCCCCCCCCTTTAAGTGGGGAATGACAGAAAATGTTTGAGAACCACTGCCTTAAGCACTGAGCTATGCCAATATCACTTTGTGTGATTTTGGTCTCTAGAAAGAATTTACTCAAACAGTTGATGCACCGGCTTTGACGAGTTCCAACAATAGCCATATTAAGCAAATAGATAGCTGGGGAATGTTTTTTTTTTTTAGTTTTCCATTATGTGCTATATAGACCAAGGGAACATAGTATCCTGTGAACTTGGGACCGTGGCAACATGTGATTCTGGGAACACAAAGGACCCTGGACATATGGGATCATAGAACTAGGGACAAAATAGCCCTGGGAATGTGGGACCCCAGGCACATAGGAACATAAAACAATATAGTCCTCGGAACACAGAACTATGGGAACATAGGACCCTAGGAAAATAGGACCTTAGTAGCATGGAATCCAGGGAAGATAGGACACTAGAACTCAGAAATATAGGGCTATAGGAACATAGGAATCTTTGCTATGCTCAGATTATGTACCATATACATCTGGAGACCCTAGGGCCCTGGGAACAGAGGGATGCTTCTATATTTCATAATATTAGGTTATTTGGGGATATAGAGAAGTTCCTAGTCCATTTAAGCAAATATTTTTTCCACGAATATCATTATATGATTTAAAATGTCACATTCAGGAAACCGAGAACCCGTTGTCTACTAATACTTACGCCAGCTGTCTATGAATGTTGTTGAAAAAATAATTGGCCTGTCAGCTTGGTTACGGTACCACGGTAAGCTATCTTAGCTGCGTATTGGCTTTATTTGGAAAGTTTATTTAGATAGGGAGCTGAGATCACTGCATGAAGAAGTGCTCTTTTCCCAGCTCTGGGTTTGAGCCACGCTGAGGTCTGCCTTCTATAAATATTTTGACTTCCAATTTTTTGGCTAGCTCTGATTTCATATTCATTTCCATCAACACAAAAACAGGATAAAGTGGAATTCTAAGAAATTGCATTTTTTATATCTGTTTTATATATACTGTACTACATATGAGAATTATTTTATTGCATTTCTAAACTTAAGCCTGATGAGTGCAACTGGCTTTCTTACCCTCTGGTACGGTTGAGAATGGGCAAAGTTGATTTTTCGGAGGCAACTTTTTTCTGTTCCTTTGAGACAAATCAAGAGAGACCATTCCTGACCATCTGTGGAGAGAAACGGATGAGATAATAATGAACCGAGTGAGAGAAAATTAGACGGAAATACGTCTGAGAGGCTGAGCTTCCGGGCTTTTTATAACCTTTTTAAAGGGACAATAAAAGTAGATTATATAAACCTAAAGCAACACATAATAAAGGAATGGAAGAAAAAGACAAGAAAGGACAGAGGTCAAATTCTTCATGGTCATAGGTCTAGTGTTAAATCCCCAAAAGGGCCTTGTGTTTCTAATTAACCTGCTGCAGTAAACCTGCAAACCCAAGTCAAAGTCAAAGAGTGGGATTACCCAGAATTCCATGCTGATTCCTGTGGGCAGTTTAGCATGGAAAATGCCTGGATTTACAATACAAAGTACACTCATGATGAAGTTCAGAGACTGAAACAAACATGTAAAAGAAGAAACGTAAAAATCTACTGTTTTAAGAGAGAGAAAAGTGTAAGAGATTGTAACGAGTCACATCTGTAAGAGTCACATCTGGGAGCAATTGTGGTGAATAGCTGAGCTGGAGGAAATGGGCTGTGTGCACTCAGTGTTGAATCCAGGCACTGTTGTGTGTGTGGTGTGTGTGTGTGTGTGCGATTCTGAATGACAGGAAGTACCGTGTAGGACCCAAGGGTGTTATGGGAAATCTGCACTATTCAGCTCATCTGATAAATCTTAGCACAAGATGTTATTTTGGGTGTGTTGGCTGTTTTACTAAAGTAATCAACAACAGAGTGGTGTGATGCGTTAAAATGACCCTTCAAGACTGTTTCTCACTACTACAGCTAAGGTATTTCCTCAGTTGGGCCAGTGTGTTTTGCGTTTCAGTGTGTGTGTGTGTGTGTGTGTGCGCGCGTGTGCGCGTGTGTGTGTGTGAGAGAGAGCGAGAGGCCAGCCAAGATGTCAATCTGGCAGCCAGCTGCTTATAGCCTTCTTCTAAGTTAAACATACAGTTTCACGTGCGCACACACACACACACACACACACACACCATTCATAGCATACCCCTCAACTGTACTGTTTGATGCAACAATATTTAATATTCAAATATATTGATATACTGTCAGCTTCAGAATTATTGGCCAACATTATCTGTAATAAGATTATAATAAACAATATATAAGATAATTAAACATATCTCTGTACTGATTTTAAACTTGAAGTTAATTTAATTCTATGCATTTATTTCTAGAGGAAAGATAAACAATCTGCCAATAAAATCAGAAACAGTATAGATTAAGATGTGGAAATGTAAAATATGGTGTGGTATTTGAAAATGTATGAGTTTAAAGGAAATCGGCTGCATTGATTTACAATCCTATTTTCAAATAGATGTCACTGGTAACCTGGGCATGTGTATGTCTTTGTCAGTATGTGTGTGTGTGTTTGAGAGAGAGAGAGGGAGAGAAAGATAAAGTGAGATCTCTGAAATAAATTTTTGAAGTGTGTGATCCCAGATAACAGAGGCCAAGCGGCTCAGAATCGGGTCCGGATCAGCGTCGTATGCAATTTGTGATGTCTGTTGACATGACCATGTGTAACATACCATACTGTCATTATAGTACTATTGTGGCTGCTATAGTCAATTTACAATGCTGACTAAATCCAGTTTCCCTCTGAGGAATGTGAGGGAATGTTGGGTTTTTTGTTATTTCCTTTTCTTAGGTTAATATTTTTCTGATGTGCATCAGGACGTGAAGCCTTTTTGTCTGGATCTACTGCACCCTAATCCAAACATGCCAACAATTACAGCTTTGAAGCTGTGTGTCTGCGTGGGCTGAAGAGTGTATGTAGGACAGAGAGTCAGAACAGGTCAACTCAGACGTCTGACCTCACTACTCAGCAAACCTTTCATTCTTCAGCACCTAATAAACAACGAAGCCTTGACCAAAACAAGCATGTAATGTATATTTTATTCTTCATTTCCTCTCACGTGACTGTTTTTATGATAATTGGTCTATTACAGTGACTAAAAAAATACTGTTACAAGCTGTAACTGCAGAAATCAGTCATCAAAAACTTAATTAATTAATTATTAGTCATTAATTATGTTTTGATCATCTCTGCATAACTACATTTATTTTACAGCACTCCATTTCTTCTTAGTATAAAGATTGTTTTACCATCTCATTCAAATGCAGATTATAATTAACTACACTGCCCTTAGGTGGATTATTTTTGAACCTTGTACGTCCTATGGCCAGGACTCTATGAAGTTGAATCCCGATGATGCTACAGTCATCCGTGGCAAGGAGACAAGGGAAGGAAACTGGCCATGCTCTCTGAGTGAGAGTAATAGCATACTCCTTCTCGCCTGTCCATCAACGCAGCATATGTTACTCCCTGGTTGGGATGATAATGAAAAAGTGGTTTATAAAATGGAATTGGCAGGTTATTAAAAGTGCGGCATGATTTATAATGTGACTTTTAAATATGTTTTACATTTTTGTCTCATTCCTAAAATGTGTACTAAACGACGAGTGCCTAAACTGTAAACCTCTTACTAGTCTTGAGAGAAAGTGCCAAGAGACCTGGTTGGATTTTAAGACATTAAGATACTTCACAAACACACAGAAATGCCACACATATAGAATACCCACCTCTACTGTTGTGTGTGAGGGTGGCACTGGTCTCAGCATAGCGTCCCTGGTTGACACGGTATCCCTGCTCCTGGAGGACTCTGTGATAAAGCTGCACCTCCGTGTCTGAGGGGACGTGCTGTCCTGTCAACATGACAGCCTTGCCTGCACAGCTCCTTTTAGACCAGTGTACCTGAGAGAGAGATCCGGAGAGACGGATGAAATTGAAAAATTGAAAACATGGACAACATACAGTAACGCACTTCAAACCTCAACACTGTAACAAATTTACACACAAACTGTTTTGGATGTACAAATCACAACATTATTTGCTAATGAGCCCAGAATTGGAGCCAACCAAAATACGTGTTGTAGAGCCTAATATCCTGTAAAAGGGCTTCTATACAGGGCTGAGAGGACAGCAGGCCAAGTTTACATTCTGAAAAGGATTAGCACTTCAAACAGCTGAGGCTGCACCCAGCCAAGATGACGAGACTCAGGTGGTGCCCATGATGTAATGATGTCCATGATGCCACTCTGAGAGAGTCAGCATGGCCATGAGTCACGGAATATACAAGGGTGAGTCAAAAATTATCCGCACTCTCGCTGTAGAATTTATTTAAATGAACTTTTATAAAAGATAACGATGTATTTTTCGACATAATCACGGGGGATAATTCGATACACTTTATCTGTTAACAAGCTTTTGTATTGCCTTATTAAATGTGTTTTAGGATGAGCTGCAAGCCACAAATGCACCACTTCACTTCTTTATCAGAAGTAAATCTCCGTCCTCGTAGGACTGCTTTCAGGGGTGAAAGTTCAACGGAGCAAGATCAGCACTATAAAGGGAGGATGCTTTAACATCTCGAAACTACAGTAAGTTTTTGCGGAGTGTCGATGGTGTGGGCAGAAGTGTGCAGACATGCAGCATCATGCAAAATCACAACCCCCTTGGATAGCAGTCCTCTTTAATCCCAAGTTTAGCTCCATGTCTTGAATAAGCATCTCACTGTAAAGAGCACTGCTGATTGTTGAACCTTTTTCCTGATAATGTTCCAATACTGGCCCTTGAAAATCCAAGAAAACTGTAAGCATCGATTTTCCAGCTGACTTGGTCAGTGATTGAGGATGTTTCCGTTCCATACTCTACCGTTTACTCGCAGGCTTGTAGTGATTAATCGATGTCTCATCACCAGTAATGATTCTCTTTAAGAAACTGTTACCATCCTTTTACCATCGAGTATCGGTTGAGATTTCTGAAGTAGAACCGTGGTCCGTTAACATAACTTAAACGTTCAAAGTCAGGGACTACCTGTATTGTTGCGAAACATGTTAGTTACTGATATCACTTAAGTTAAGCAAAAATGCAGTTGCTCTTTTACCAGCAATTTAGTTAAAACAACTCAACTCAACACCAAAAGTGTAGACGAGGAAGTTAGGCCTCAAGACGTCTTTCTTGTTACTAATCTTTATACCCCCACCAATCTAAATACCCCCCCACCCTCACCCCCAAAAATATATATTAAGGCCCAAATGTTTAAATGTTTGATTGATTGATTGATTGATTGATTGCTTGATTGATTACTTCATTGCATTCTGCACTATCTAGGTTTTCATTTACAAGAAATCTTTTATTTTGACCATATTAACAAAAGGTTCAGTTGTTTCTCATGCATAATGTTTTCTGCTGAATTATGTGTTCAGATATCACACTAATGGATTTTGCAAACTTGTGGAGTTGATGCCAGCTCAACTATAAAGCAGATAAAAATACTAAGAACCTCTACTAAGAAAACTACTAAGATTCTACTGTTCTTTCAAGATGTTGTGAATAACACACACACACACATATACAGTATATAATATTTCATATACTGTATACCCTACCGATTTTTTAAGTAGAAATTAATGGAAGCAAAAATTATTTTCATTAGCTGTCTCAGACATGCAGACCCGGCTTTATATCTTATCTCAAAGAATAAAATATAAGAACATAATTATTTGAAGAACATAATCATTTGCTTGTTATAGTAATTATTCCATATATTGTAATTCCTATAAATGTTCTTGAAATATTGCATAAACAATAATCTCAGACAGATGCATGAGAACACATAAATGGAAGTTTCTGAACATGAGCATGAAAGCAACATCTGTGTATGACAAACAGGAAAGAGCCATTAAAGTAAAAGTATTTCAGACATTTGACCTTGGTGTGACATTGACTCCAAAATCTAATCGGTTTAACTGATGTTACATTTATAATTCCATATAAATCCTGCAAACATGCACACACTTTTCTTAGCGTTTCGGCTTAATGAGAATCTTGGACAGACAGACAGACAATTATGGACTGACCTCTACCCTAAAGATCTTCGTCTCACTTACTGACAGGTGCAATGTGCTGACACTAGAGACATCTTAAATGTTAAACAGACATCTCCTTACAGAAAACTTTTCTATATCAACAAATAAAGATTGCACCCATGTACACACTCTCTCACTTATTCTATATACCGCTTATCGTATTCAGGGTCGCAAGATGCCTGGGGCTTATTCTAAGGGATTCTGAGCACAATTCAGAATACACCTTTAATAGGGTGCCATTCCTTCACAGACCAAGCCAGCACACACTACAGGGAACGGGAAATGCCAATTAGCCTAACCTGGAAACCAGAGCACTCAGAGGAAACCCACCAAACACAGAGAGAACATGCAAACTCCACAGACAGACTCGAATCCTCAAACCTGGAGGTGAGAGGCCACAGTGCTAACCACTATGCCATAACAATGCCCAACCAATACCCATAACCCCAGTGCCAGTCCCAAGCCTGGATAAAATGGGAGGGTTGTGTCAGGAAGGGCATCCGGTGTAAAAACCTGTGCCAAGTTGTGTGTGTGGATCAGATGGTCCGCTGTGGCTACCAAAAACTATTTTAGATGTAACAGAAACATGAAATGGAGATGGAAAGATATAATGTTCTCGGATGTTCCACATACTGTATAGCATGGGATGAAGAATGAGGAGATCTGTTAAGACAAGTAAAACCCTGTCTGATCTGCTGCACTACAGATGAGCAAATGTCTATTTTCTTTTCTTATGCTCTCTGATTACGTTTGGTCCTTTTTAGCCTAGTTTGTATCCATCTCTGATCTCTCTCTCTCTCTCTCTTTCTGCTTCTTTCTGTCCGTCTGTTTGCCTCAGGCCTGTTCAGGGAAGTTCTGTAATGAAATAATAATGTTTGAGTCTTGGCCACAGCCGGGCCCTGGGAAACGAAGGCAGAGCAGTAATTGCATGGTTTAGATTAGCATCTGCAGCTGGAGGTCTATAAGAGGAGGAGAGAGAGACAGAGGAACGGTAAAGGACTGGCTGATGGACTGAAGTAGTGATAAGGGAAGTTAAGGGAAGAGAAATAGTGAAGAGGTGAAGCTTCTGTGAGAAACGTAAACAAACCTTTGAGAACAACTCAGGATTTTGCCAATAAAACAGGACTAGAGGAAGTAGGAGTGGAAAAGAGAGAGAGGGGCAGGGAAGTAGAAAGAGAGAGAGAGAGAGAGACTTCATGATGGGCTCTGGGCATATGTGTTTTCTACTCTGTGATGTGGTCGAGCTCTCAGATGTAATGGAAATATATATATGAGCTAAAAGAATTAGGGAATAGAAGCACTGTGAAAGAATAATAATAAAAAGAAAGTAATAAAGACAGAGGTGAATGTAAAACTGATACTCATCACTGGCATTTCCTCAAAAAGGCTAGGTGAGATTTCCCCCAAATCCCCATGGTGTTAAGATCATACTAACAGTCTGAGCGAGTAATCATGATAATACTTCCCATGACCTTTTTATGGAACAGGCCAAATATAGCAGGGCCTTTAAACTAGAGTGAAAGTATCAACACAATAATGATCACAAACAAAGAATAATGTTGCTGGTTTAATTTTCTTTCCAGTAATCAATAGATAGTTGCACCTTGTAATTGCATATATAAAATAGGGTAAAGGCAAAGTCCTGTAATATCCAGATTGATGGTAAGATAAGAAAGACATACCGAGGTCAGCCTGGGTGGATGTACAGGGAATAAATTTATTGATAATACTAATCACCAATATTATGTCCCATGTCCTAAGTCTTAAATTGCATTGTTATAGCTAAATGTTACTTGTATAGGGCTTTGAACAGTCAGCATTGTCAAAACAACAAAAATGTAATTAAGATAGTTATGTCAACCTCATGACCAGTGGTAAATAAAAACTCCCTGGAAAATGACAATGGCATGGTGCATTATCGGTTAGCACTGTCGCCTTGCACCTCTAGGGCCTGGGTTCAATTACCACAACGGGTCTGTTTGTATGGAGTTTGCATGTTCTCCTTGTGCTTGGTGGGCTTGGTAATCTGGTTTCCTCTCACAGTCCAATGACATACAGAATAGGCTAATTGGCATTTCCAAATTGTTTAAAGTGTGTGATGTGTGTTTGAATGTTGACCAGAGGTCCTACCACGGTCGTACAAAATGGGAATAAATACAATGGTCACCATTGGCCACTGGCATTGAACCTGGTGTTCCTAGATGGATGGATGGAAAACTGACCTATCTGATTGGACTAGAAGCATTCCACGAGTGATGATAATAGAGCATAAAATCACTTGTACGTTAAACTAATATAAAGTACTAATATTCAAAAGTTTGAACACACCTTCTAATTCCCGATTCATAGTCGTTCCTGATTTTTATTTCTTTCTACAGTGTAGAACAATGCTGAAGGCATCCAAAGTATGTAGTAATTTCCTTTGAACAGTTGATATTGAGGTGTACTGTATCTGCTACTTTATGATCTGTAAATCCTTCATAACGTCTCTAATCTGAGGTGCTGTTTGTTAATTGGTGATTTCTGAGGCTGGTAACTCTAAATGAACTTCTCCTCTGCAGCAGAGGTAAGTTTTGCTCTTGCCTCCCTCGGTTGCTCTTCATGAGAGCCAGTTTCATTATGGTGCTTGATGGGTTTTCCAAAAGCACTTAACAATACTGTTGTTTCACCTCCGCGTCTTAAAATAACAACCGACTGTTGTTGTTATTGTTCTGACTTAATTTCATAAATCCATGTGTGTCATTTGATAGTTTTGAAATCAACAGTATCATTCTAAAATGTAGAAAATAAGCTGCAAAACAAACAAAAAAAAAAACCATTAGAAAGTGTGATTCTAGAAAGAATTAGAAAGGGTGTCCAAACCTTGGATTGGTACTAAAACCCACATTCAAAACCAGCCACAAAAGCACTTTCTGCATACAACGCATCTGATAACGTTATGTCATCTTAAACAGCACTGTGTCTCTTTAGTAACTGCTACTATGTCTTTCGGAATTGCCTCTAAACCTTCCTTGTAGTTTGGTTCACAGCTAACGTGAGCTACAAATCTAACTATCTTCTAACACAAGGCTGAATTCCATATCCCTTTATAACCCCTGATCAAGGGCACTACTTGGTGTGTGGATCAAAGGATTGCACACCCTACATAATGCACTAGCTTTCCATTTTATTTTAATTTGTAATTCAACCATGAAACCCCAGAATTTAGCCGATTTCTATAGCAGACTGTGGAGATATAAAGTATCTATATATAAATTAATATTTAAGATAAAGATATAAATCTCGTATGTTTCTCAGGACTGTCCACCACCTCCATGGTTTAATCTCTTTAGCTTTTGCCCCCATCGTACCAGTAAGAATTTAAAACCACTTTTACCCCTGTTAATTACACTAACTGTCAGTCACTAACTATCAGTTGCCAGCTTAATGCTAGTTCTAGTCACAGTTAGCTAGTTCCAGCAGTTACAAAAGGTAACAAACAAATCAAAATCTGTTAATAATAAATGGACTTTATGGAACTGTTGTATAAAAGCCATATCACACTTCAGGTCATGTTGTTGTACTAGCACTTAATCTGCACACTCGTGCCTACGGCCGCTTCACAGCAATACCGTTACTCAGTACAACAGCACTCCCTCTTGCGCAATATTGCTTAAATACGCACTCACCATTCATGCTGATTTTAGAGGGAGAAGGGAACTGGTCATTCTTCCATTCTTTCACACAAATGTCCAGTTTGAGTGCGTCTATGCCTGTGATAGTCTCAGATTCTTGTTTTTGACTGACAGGAGTGGAACCTGGAGTGGTCTTCTGCTATTTTACCATCTCACCCAGCATGACATTTCTGCTCAACATAGTTGTAAAAATTCCTGATTACAGACTTCCTTTCATTACAGACTTCCTTTCAGCTGTGTAAAATCCAATCTAAAATTCCCATTTTTTTCACCATTCTATTCTGATTTGATGTAAACACTAACTGAAGCTCGCTGAAGTTAAAGTGGATGGCAACTGTATATACCGTACACAGTGGTGCAGTCTAGGGTTTGATCGTAAGCTTGAGTTACTGTCTGCCAGAGTTTCACATGCTCCCTCCAGGTGTGCTTCCTCTAGTTGTATCCCACCTCGCAATACATGTCAGTATTGGTGACTATAAACTGCTCTGAGGTGTAAGTGTGTAAACGAGTGTGTGCATATTGCCCTGCAACAGCCTGGCATCATCAATCAACTGTGCATATCTGGTACATGTTCCGGGTTCGGGCTGCAAATAAACTGCAACTTGACCGGGATGGAGTGGATACTGAATATACACAGTGTTCCGTGCTTATGCATGTGTGCAAACATAACTAGACAACTAAACATTTCAGAACAGCATTAAGGGCAACTGGAGTTTTCCATTAATTCAATTCAATTTTATTTTATTTATATAGCGCTTTTAACAATATTCATTGTCTCATAGCAGCTTCACAAAATGAAAATTTGAAAATTTGAAAAGAATGTCTTTACATTACCTAACTATACTAACTGGACTCCATTTTAACTTAAAGACATCAACTGTTATATTGAACTTCCAGCCGCCTAACACACAGTATGACTGTAGATCAATCCCTGCTATCCATTATCACCCAAATGAGGATGGGTTTCCTGTTGAGTCTGGTTCCTCTAAAGGTTTCTTCCTATTTCCATCTCAGGGAGTTTTTCCTTGCTACTGTCAGCGTCGACAACAATTGGCAATTGCTAAAAGCGCTATACAAATAAAATCGAATTTGAATTGAATTGAACTATTTAAGAATATTTAAAAAGACTGTAGAAACTGTAAATCTGTTTTTTCCCCCCCAAGATTCCAAACCGATCTGGCTTTATATGATGTCCTGTGAAAGGAGTGATCGTGCACAATGTTATGGTCGCGCCTTTTCTCTTCCACCCATTCTGTCCTTTCCATGACTCAGGTCTAAGATTGGGTCAGTGTGTGTATGTGTGTGTCTGATGACAGCACTTGTTGGTACCAAATTCCACAGTGCACAGGACAACTATATTTAAATTCTACTATATTTAAATGCCCTATCTCCTTCTCCTGTCCCAAAAGGTCATAACTCCTCTCTTGCTGAGCCGACGTCTCTTACAGTGCTTGCGTCTGGTTTGTTTTATTTAATCCCTATTCATAATCAAAATGATAAGAAGCAAAACCCACTCCACTTTTCTCATTCTGGCTGTGTAGGCATGCCAAGCTGGCACAATCGGTGGCATATATTTTTGATAAGACTCCAAGGCATGCTGTTTATGCTAAAATGCTGTAGTATGGAATAACATGTTAATTATAGAAAAAGACGCCTGTCCCGAGGTGCCTGTCTTTACACATGATTAAGATACTCCTAAAGAGAAAATGAATATTCATTGAACTCCGGTAAAGACGACTTAACCCCTACAAGTGCTGGCAGTACGGCCTAATGTTTAGTTATGCCTCTTATGCAGTAGCTATGAACAATTCAGTAATTACAGTGAAACTAAAATGAAAGGTGTGCAGTTATGAGAGTGAGGAATGTAAGCTTTGGGACTTATTCTGTTTTCCTAAGTGTAAGCTTTTTCTAAAAATTGTTCATGCTTGGCAAAATTGCTTCCGGTTTCTTGAGGACTGTGTTCAATTACATGTGTTCAATAACATTCTTTATTTAAAACTTTGCTTTTGACCTAATTTGATTCCCATGAGGTTTTACACTCTCTCTCTCTCTCTCTCTCTCACACACACACACACACACACACACACTGTAAGAGAGTCTTGATAGAGAGGGAAAGAGACAAAAAGTGGGTTTCTTTAGCATTCAGTGACAACCTCAGGGCCTGATTGTCCATGCAAAGTGGATGCTTTGCTTGGTAACTGGCAAAGATTTGGCAACTACTCCACATTTCAGTCAAGCTTTCCCTGATTGCCTCTCTCTTTCACCCAGTCGCTCTCTATATCACCCTCCTTTCCCTCATGTCGGGGTCTGTTACTGCTGACTCCATGTGTTTGGATATAAAGTCTATGGTATAGATGTCCAGAGGCTCAAGTTACAAATACTTTTCCTCATAATTAACAACCAATTTGACATAACACCTTGTCTCTTTTTTCACATTAGGTACACACTCAACAAAAATAGACATGAAAATCTGAACATGAGCAAACAGTATAATTCACATTTACATGCTTTCTATATATACTTTATGTCTTAACGCTTAATTTTGGTCTGCACTCAATCATGTCAGTCAAGCAGTACATTCCTACCCAGCAAACTCAGACAGCTCATGCTGGGAAGCATCTGTCATTCATCCAGAGAAGAAGAATCTGCCTGTGAGTGTGATATATTCAAGTTTAAATACCATACTGGAAGTGTGGGAGCATATTGCTTTAGAAATACTATTCACGATTTACAGTTTACATAATGCCTGATGAATATGCCATGTTATAGTTTACATGCATACATTTTAATAAATGCCTAAAAGTAAAATTGTTAATATTTATGGTTATTGTAATTTTTTTTTAGCAAGGGAGCAAAACTTTTGTTTAACTTTAGCAATCTATATAAACAAAAGAAAGGTTTTGGCTGTAGATTGATCAGTACTAGCTCTTTCAACAATATCTTATGATTCATACATTGAAGGACCCGAAACCAGTCAATATAACTACTGTTGGCAGTTAAGATGAAAAAAAATTAACCTTAATTAACTCAGAAATCCTGTCAAATTATGTGACAGCAGTTAGCTGTCTAATGTTAGCCCTGAAGAATATACACGCATATTTTCCCTCAGAAATCCTGTCCATAAATCCTGTTGTGTTAGCTTTTATTAGCTACCTACAGTATGTCATCAGTAAAATGTTAAATAATTAATAAAAAGTTAAGTGGCTTAATCTCCTCACTTAATGCTAATAATTTAGCTCTTGATAGCTGACTAGTGTTAGCTGTGAAGATTAAGGGCATTTCATTTATCACTTCAGAAATCCTTTAAGGTTAGCTGATCTAAGCTAGCTGGCTATGCGAGCAGTGAAGATTAAGAACATTGTTTTTTTTTTTTTATTAATCATCTGATTAATGCTGAAAAGTTAGATCTTGTTATGCTGCCAGTGAAGACTAAGAAGATGTTTAAAAACGACTTAATTACTTTAGACATCTGGTCAGGTTAGCACACATTAGCTAATTTTAGCAGTGATGAAGAAGGACAGTTTAAAATATGTTAGCTCAAATTATGCAAATCAATCTGTTGTGAAAAAAGAAAAATGTCTTGACTGGACTTTCTTAAATTTCAATTCGATACCCCTGGTCTATACAAAGGTACTACTCAACATAGTCTCCAATACAAGCGATACATTTGCATCATTATGAACCCTCATCTCAAAATCCTCTTTGTCGCAGATGATTTTCTCATACTGCATGGTTTATCATAAATTCTGGTTTGCCCTTCTTTAAACTGCTTTATCTATCTGTGCATGTTCCTCTTGTCAGTGGTATCAACATGGTAACAATTCTGTAGCACAGTGGGACATCATCAATGTCGAGAAAAGGGGATTTGAGAGTTCGGTTCAACAGTGGTGCAAATGCATTGCTTGTAATGGAGACTATGCTGAATATTACTCTTACTGTATAAGTTATGCCCACTTTTTTATTACTTTTAGTATAGCTCTCATACAAGTTTGTGAAGGACAAATCACGTCTATATTCCCGAATCAAGTTTAAACAAACAGCTAACAAACACTAAATTATGTATTTATTCATTTACCTTCTGCTGTAATTGAGCTTAAACTTTCCATGTAAATAAAGTTTCATAACGGTAATCAGTTTAAGCTAAAATCCAGAGGATCCATGAAGTACATGCGGTCCTATAAATATGTGTGATGGGAGGGGAGTAGTTATGAGAAATGCTCTTCACAGAATAAATGAAGCTGTAATGTTTCTGGAGAGTCTGATAAACACTGACCCTAGAACAGTGTCACAAAACAGACTTCTCCAATAACAAACAACATCGAGAAGGTTTTCAGGAAAACTGAAACTTCTGTACGTACGTATTAATGCAATGGGTGCTGTCAGTCAAGCAAAAGCATTGCTGTATTCTAGTATAACACACACCACTGGGAAATTGTTTATAATGATAATCCAGAAGAGTGAAACACAATCAGAGTTTAATGCTTGTTGTTATGGAGAAGCAAACAAACAGGGCATGAGACACACACACAGCCCTTTTTGAGACAAACTTTTGACCTAGATGTACTCACACACACACACAGACGCACAAGCTTACGATGACAACACAGGTGTTTGAAGCTCAAAGAAACTCACACTGAGGTCAGTGAAACCTCAGACTCTGCACTGTTGTGTTAGTCTGATAGCTACAGAATATTAAAGAGTATAAACACTTGAATAACAGACAATGTGAAATAGAAAGTATCCTGTTCTTGTTTTGATTATGTTTTGATTTTGGGTTAGATTTTTATTAGCAGGTTAAATTTAGCAGAGAAGATAGAACATTCCCATTAAGATCTCTCAAACACTACCTGGCTAGCTTTTATACTGAGTCAGCGTTAGTGCAGTAATCAAAACACAGAGCGGTACATTTGCATCAAGGGCGAGCAGACATTCTGGAGACTCTTATCTAGTATAAGAGTTTGAAATATAGAAATACAAAGAAACACAAAAGCTGTCATGAGAGATCTCAAGATAAACAACCCTGCAACTGGGTAACAATGCAAATTCCAGATGACGGTTCACTCGCTTTGGAACTTTTTATTGTTCCCTCAATCCTGAATATTTTTTTTTTCTTATTTAGTCAAGATTGTGTTCTTTATAGTTTTTTTTTATAGTGATTTGTGTGTATGTAATATTATCTCCTGATTGGGGCATTTGCATGTTCTTCATGTGCTTGGTGGGTTTCCTCAGGGTTCTCCTACGTTCTAACGATATGTGTTATAGGCTGATTGGCAAATTGCCTGTAGTGAATAATTTAGTGTGTGGGCTAATTGTTGATTCCATTCAATTCGATTTTGGGGCACTGCGATTTTCAAATAAATTCAATAGCACTAATGTTAATTGTGTGGTTTTTTTTTCTTAAGCAGGTATATATTTTTTTTATAGATTATGAGGTATTAGAATTTTGTAAAGGTATCTAATAAGCATTAAAAAGCTGTGTAACTTGTATTGTTTCTTTAAATGTCATGTCTAGTACAAATCAAGTATATTTTTTCCAGTTAATTTTCTGCTGCTCACTCCAGTCCAGTAGGTGGTAGTATTGCATGAACTGCTTAAAATCTTAAAAGAGGAAGAAGCGATATTTTCCTAAAATGTATTCTCAGAAGATACAAGTAGTTTGTACTTTCTGCAAAAGCTGTGGTATATTTTTAAGGCATTCATCAATTTGAGTTTATTACTAATAAATAATTTGTTTGAAAACTGATCCATTAATTCAATAAATTGAGTTGACCAGCAAAATTAAATTGCATTACAGTCAATTACGTCACACAGCTGTGGTGTGCTTGTGCCCTGTGATGGTTTGGCAACCCATACATGGTGTCCACCAACTTGTACCCTGGGTCAAGCTCCAGAACCTACACAGGAAAAGTGATACATAAAATGGATGGAAGGACCTTCTGATTGGCTGCAGTCACTGTTATTTTGTGTCTACCATATGACATTTGATCTATCTATCAGTTTGATCTATGTATGATTTATGCATTCAAATTCCCTGCCAGTTTCAACTACGTACACACTCACTCTTAGCATACCACTGTCTGAAACATACTATTATAGGATTATTGGTGTGAAACAAAGTATTTTTTGCCCCATGACTCAATAACAATGTCTTTAGCATACTGTAGTTTAAACAGTACCCAAACTAGTGCTGCACAATTAATCACATCGAAATCGAAATCGCAGTATGGACCTGTGCAATTATTTAAATGCAAAAGGCTGAAATTTATTACAGGAAACAGAGGTGATGCTTATCAGCAGGCAAAGCAGACTACCGTTTGGGCTCAAGGGCAGTCAAAAAAAAACTTATTTCTTATTTATAAGATAATGTGGATGAATTCTGGTTGGAGAGGCCCCATGCACCTTTTTGCTTATGGTCGCAAGGTGGCTGTAGAATCGCCTCTGAAGAGTAATATATGCATAGTCAAGAATTGATGTAGAATTTGTCAATAATTTACGTTTTTTGTTAAATTTTTTTATTATTTTGAGTTGGAATGTTTGGTCTGTGAATACCTCTGATTGAAGTGGAAAATAATGTGAACTATGTACAATACTATTTCGATATAACCGAAACCACTCAGACTTTGTAGTTTTAAAAAAATCAGACTTTGTAGTTTAAGTGTAGACTCGCTGACCTCAGAGAGACACCATCTGTGATCTGGAGTCAGACAAACTGGCTGATTTTATTAGCTTGAATGTAAACTCCTCGCTCACTGCACATTACTCAAAGCAGGGACACAGCATGGGAGATCCAGCTCACAACACTATTAGACTGAGTGATTGCACACACGCCCCTCACGCTGGGGGCTCACAGCTGATCAGAGACACCTGTCACACACCACAGCACACACACTTCATCCTCAAAGCTGGTTACGCCAGGGATTACCAGGGGCTCCTGACTTTCACGTTTAACATCAAGCCGCCGCTGTTCCATTCACCCTCTTTCTTTCAATTTTATTTCTCCTGTAGATAAACTTGACTCCCACCGCGTCTCACAGCTCAGACACCAAAACACACTCTTTTTGGAATAAAAAGATCACCAAATTTGTTTAATCTTTGAAAGCTTTCATCATATGCTCTTATCATGCTCTTCTAAAACCTTGGTGCAGGTGGGCGCCGTGTCAGCTCTGACCAAAACCATGTGTGCAGCCATAAATCGCCCCTCCTCTCTGAGACCCCTTAGCCAACTGCTAGTCTGGCTTGGGCCTGTCCTCCCAAAATACCCTCACAAAGACACCCATCATAAATAAACAATACTCGCCCACTATATTTAACAAGAACTTAAAATAGGGAGAGCGGGGACTGGGCGAAATACCTCTGAAGTCACTACATTGGGACAAATGTTATGTTTTATGGAGGTTTGTTCAAGATTACAGTTTGTTTATTGAACTGGACATCTTTTTTTATTATTATAATTTTATTTTTTATAATGAAAACCTGCTGACGGTCAGTTGGCCATTGTGTGTTTAAAGGATTTCAGTCATTTAGGTCATGGTGAAGGTCAAGTAGTACTACAGAATTTTAAGGACTTGATCTCTATTCTGTCCTCACCACAATGACACAGTAAAACCCTGAAACCCAGATACTCTTAAATGAAATTTGAGGGTCATTTGATTTCTCTGTAATAAATGCAGGTTTATCACTTAAAGTGCTATATATATCTAACCCACCTGATCCAGCTCAGAATGTAATAACCTAATACATACTTTATCAAGTGTATCTGGAATCACAGTGCTGAGGATTATGTTATACTCTAGTTATGTCCATGCGTCATTTTCAGAAGTAATGGTACCAAACTGTACTCTTCTTTGTCACAGAGATGTATTTTGGATCTGTAATATAGGCTATATGTTTCACTTTACTATGTTCTTCTTATTAAGCTAATTAAGGGTGTAACCTTTTCAGGTAATAGATACTGTACACACTCAAGACACAAAACATTCAAAGAGAAGTAAAGTTTGGGGTTCGTTTTCAGAGTTTCTGGAAGATCTTGTAGGACATTTCTTGGGTTTATCACTCACAGAAGAATTTTAGTGCCTCCAGGAACCTCGTTCCAAAAGTTGTGCACTTACTTCATTGTGATCATGCCATGCTTCCAGTAAAGAGACAAGCTCCTCTGGGTTCTTGAGAAGCACTGTGCGGTCCCTGATGCCAGATTTGTTCTTTTGGTCCTCTTGTCCAGGTCTGAAGCCTGTCCGATTCACCACAGAGCTGTGGTAGATAAGAAACACAGCGAGCCCCACGAGCACAAGGGGAGCCGTGCGCCATGTGCGCCTCAGCGTCCCGATCCCCAGGATCCGGCGCAGCAGCATCCCGATGCCCAGACACATGGGGTACCATGGATGGGACGGTGTTAGAGTCGCTCTTGCATCCTTCTATCTAAAAGATCACCGATGCGCTCAGGATTGGGGGGGGGGGCAGGGCACGCACACGGACACGCAGTTTAGGCAACCATCAAACTTTTAGAGCTGCAGTCAAACTTCCTTTGGAGAAGGAAAGAGAAATATAATGCGCAGCGTCGCCAAAGCCAAAGCGCGCTGTTCAACAGCCAGGCCACATCGTCACGCAGTGTGGAACAGCCTGCAGACTGGACATGGCGAGATTGTGGGGGGGGGGAAACGGGTAAAAAGCGCTCTTTCTTCTGTTTCCCCCAGGAGCTGCCGAGTAGCGGAACTCCAGCACCGCCTCTCTCTCTCTCTCTCTCTCTGCGTCTGATCCAAAACTGAGCTCCTGAGCTCCGGCCAAAACAAAACGGCAGGAAAAGTAAAGACCAGGATTAAACGCGGGTCTACAATCTCTCAATACGACTGTAAAAATTATTCCATGAGCAGAAAAGCGAGATCAGATGTCGTTTTCCTCTTCTGTGCTGTGCGCTGTGGAGCTTCCACCTGGTTTGCGTTATTGGAGCGAGAGAGAGAGAGAGAGAGAGAGAGAGACAGACAGAGAAAAAGAGAGAGTAAACAGTGACTTCCTCTCTGCACGAAGCTCCCGTTACTGCTCTCAGAACAGAAGGGATCCTGTACATACAGGGGCAAACTGGAGCTCAGTGCAACTCAGAGTGGGTTTTAAAGCGGAATAACGGTTTTCCTACTCTCTCGCTCGCGCGCGCACACGCACACGCTCACTCTCTCTCAAGATGAAAGAATCAAACAGTGGCGCCTGGTGCCATTTTTTTTTGGGGGGGGGGGCGCAAACAAAATTAAAATTAAACTTTTAATAATCGCCTGTAAATAGCCATAAGAAGTGCTGGAAAAGCAC
>JAOVVA010000016.1:12480781-12491693 GCA_028565275.1 Leiocassis micropogon
AAATTTATTAAAAATCTTTGCTCGTCTTGCGGAACACTCGCAAACCGCGTTACTCACAATCCGAGGTTTCACTGTACAATGGTACCTCGGACATGTGAACTTTAGCCTTTTCAGCGTACGAGTGGCCACACGTCCGGGAGTTGTTCAAAACCTTTTTTGCTTCAGCGGAAAGCCAAGCGAAGCGATTTTACTTTTTTTTTTTTTTTTCGTTTTGTGCAAAATTTAGTGATGACATAGCACCATGGATCCTAAGAACAGTGCCAAAAGGAATTATAAATTAAGGTTAAGTGAGGTTTAATGTCTATTTATTAAATATTTTACTTTATTTACATTGTTTCTAAATGTTTTGAAACTAAATTGGTAATATTGGTATTATTTTGGGTGGCTGGAACGGATTAACTGCATTGACATTATGTCCTATGGGAAAATGCGTTTTGCAATACAAAATTTTGCCTTTAGAACTCGCCTCCGCAACAGATTAAATTCATATGCCGCTGTAATGCTTACAGATGAGCTCTGTATTATTTGCATCTACTTTAAATTTAAAGCTTGTTGCTATAAAATGGCATATTTTTTGATTATGAAGGTTTTAGAATCGAAGCATAAAGTTTGCATATTTGTCTGGCTAAAATAGTTCCACTACATACGCAAACCAAAGAGAAAAAAAGCATTAAGAGTCAGCGTTCTGCTCTTCTGATCCATTTGGCTTTCCATATTTCTGTTTCAACAACTGCACACTGAATTAAGGTCTATTAAGCCCCATGACCATATCTCTACGTAGCGGGCTGCCTCTTTGACCCCCAACCGAGCCTGCGCTGCATGTTTCACATTCTGCTACACACTATTTTAGGGAATTAAATGTGATAAGTGCCGGGTGTCGCTTTCACAGCCAAGAATTCCAACGGGGTGCACAAACTAAACTGTGCTACTCATATCTCAGTGGGTCATGCCATGTTAGCCTTACACAAACAGGATCCCAAGAAGCTTTAGAAGGCTCCAAGTTGAGAATCCTAGTAGGGATGTAGGTTTGTGAGTTGTGCAGTTTGTGTGATGTCAGACTAAAGCCTGTTTCTCTCCACAGCTAATGGCTCTGTGTGTGCTGGGAGTGGCCGCGTGGCTTAGGGATTACCTGAACAATGTGCTCACCTTAACTGCGGACACCAGGTGAGAGTTCCTGAATGGGCAGGTGTGAATGGCCCGACTATTCAAATACAAACGATCAGGTCATTTTAAATAGCCTGATTCATACAGTAAATATGCTTTTTACAGTATGTAGAATTGAATCAGTTGCACTAAAATAAAAATGTGATAGCCCCTGGTGCTCCCGTTGAAACGCACATAACCTTACCTCATGTTAGTGGTGAGAATACCAGTTAATTGGAAGTTAATACCAATTTATACAAAACCATTTACGTTAATCGCATAAAAATCTAAATTGTGGTATGGACATGTGGAGTTATTTATTCTCAAAATGTAGATAGAGTTTGTCAATTATTTAAATATTTGTTTATTAAGGGGAAATACTTTTGAGATTGTACATATCCGCTTCATGAGATCATTTATGTAAAGTGCTTCCCCTATCATCCGGACATTGCTAGTTCGAATCCCGGGTGATGCTGTATCCTCTCATAGTCATGGGTCTGTAAAGAGATGATTGCCTGAGCTTTCTCAGAGGGGAGGGATGGGAGGCACTTGAGTGCTTTTGCATCAATCACGGCTCTACAACCAATCATGGGCGTCTGTGAACTCACACAGAGTCTGTGAACCCCCCCACCCCAAAAAAAAGGATCACAGTTTAATTCATAATCGCAATGTGATATTCTCAAACATGTCATAAAGCCTATAATAAAGTGTTGATTATGATGACTGCAGAAGAAACTCTTTAAAAAAATCCTATTTATTTAATATGTACAACATAGTGAATTTTTTTTTCACATATCCCAGTTAGGACGCTGGGGTCAGAGCGCAGGGTCAGGCAGGATACCACACCCCAGGAGCAGATAGTGTTAATGGGTTAATGGGTTAATGGCTTTGCTTAAGGGCTTAACAGTGCCAGATGGATGTGCTGTGGCTTGAACTCCCGACCTTCTGACCAGTAACCACTGAGCCACCACTGCCCTATCATCTCCTGCCTCATCAGCAGTGTTGGGGTGACGTAAATTTTTAAAGTAACTAATTACATTACAAAATTACTGTCATTGAAAAGAAATTCGAGTACTTTTCCATTGCAGGAAATAAAAACTCCTTTGTGATTCCTCATGCATGTTGTTTTAGTCAAGACCTTTATAATTATTTTACCATCATCACTCAGCGAAGTTTGTGCCTAACACCACTTCTCACCACGAGTCAAACCGCATAGGTGAGATAGGGGTATAACAGCAGGAATAACACAGGGGGGCAGGTAATTGGGGGTGGGGCTTGTAGGACGACTTTCACACACACACACACACACTAACAGAATGACTGCTGTCTGGCTCACGGATTACATAAATTGTTTGAATAACAGATTACATTTTTGAAAAAGTAACTAAATAACCGAGTACTTAAATGGCGGACCTAACGCATTAGATCACGTGTTACATCAAAAACGTAATCCAAGTACTTTAAGTTAACTTTGTAACGCGTTACACGTAACACTGCTCATCAGTTTCAAGAATTCTACATCAGCATGGTTTAGATATTCTATAATATAGAATTGAAAAATATAAATCATACAACATAAAAAAAAATCTTTTCTTTTTGTTAAATTTCATCGTATTGATTAGAATCCCCCCAAAAAAAACCCTGAATTTGAATCAACTCAAAATCCAGTGACTCTTGATTCGCACAGACTTACAATCAAGCCAAAGACTCTCACTCTTAAAAAAAAAAAAAGACTCAGAACAGATTCCTAAAGCGATATGCTAAATTAAGAAGCTGGCACTTATCTTCCGCTTCTTCTGTCAGAGGTGTAATTTAGCACCGTGAGACAGAGTATTTAGTCGTCGCACAATCTTGCAGCGGTTTCCACAAATAAATGGAAAGCAGAATGTGTTAAGACATGATTGCCGTATGGCAAAATGAGCTTTCCAGAGCAGCAACTTCCTGACTTGCTGACTCAGTTCCATTTTGCAGCAATAAAAATCTCATCTGCCCTGAACGGATGCCACATAATGAGATAACAGCTGAGTTGAGATTTCGGTGTCGGGCCGTTTTGTATGCGTTGTGGGTATGGTTCAGTGTGTGTGTGGGTGTGTGGGTGTGTGTGCATGTTTATTAGTAGGCTGTCTCAAGGGGGAAAAGTCATCCTATGGTGCAAAATGAGATGTTTTGGGTAAGCAAAAGGTGTGTGTGTGTGTGTGAGAGAGAGAGAGAGAGAGAGAGAGAGAGGAGGGATCACTAGAGGTTCACACTCATCCAAAATTAGCTGGCTTTCCCATATCCTTTCCTGGCTATGTATCATTGAGACACGAGGACAAAAAAAGCAAGAGAGGGAGTGAGAGGTTGGAGGCTTACATTCCTACAGAGTGTAATCATTATTTAGTTGTAACTGGTGGATTAATAAAAATGCAGCCCTCTGAGAGTGGAAGATCTAGTAGGCAGGATGGATGGAGGTGGGGTGGGAGGGAGGAAGAACAGGATGGATTGATAAATAAACAAAAAGCCTGCCAATGAATGACTTCCCAGTCTTTCTTCCGTCTGTGTGTTTTAGGCTTGAAGAAGCAGCGGTCCTCACATACTCCCCTGCGGTTCACCCCGTTGTCATCGCTGTGTGCTGTTTCCTAATCATCGTGGCCATGGTGGGCTACTGTGGCACGCTGAAATGCAATCTGCTGCTCCTCTCCTGGGTATGTCTCCATGTGGGGTTTTCATTGTGTGTGCGTTTGATTAAGTGTGTATGAAAGAGAAAGAACAAGACAGCGAGAGAGAAAGCAAGTAAGAAGCAACATTTTTACAAATCATGTGTAAATATTCAGGAGCTTCCGTTCCTGTTTATACATTTTAATTAACACATTAGCAGTAGTTCTAAAGTGTTTTGCATATCACATTTCACTAAAGATGAAACTTAAGTGCTTTTCCCAATTAAAATTTTTTTTAATCAACATCTAACGTTTAAGATTTAAACATGGTCTTTATTAATTTAGCCACATATTTTGCTCACACATTTTGCAAAATTTCCCTCCTGAAAACTCGTCACGTACTCTAATGTAACCCCCACATTGGGCAAACGTGCAGAAAGAATAAATTTATTTCGACAAAAGATAAACGATCATATCAAGTGTTTACATGGCTAATATTTACTTATTTAACATTTTGTTTACACCACCCTCTCAATTATTGAAATATTAGGGTCCATGTAAACATACTTAGTGTTGGGTTTCCACCAAATGGTAGTGCTTTGTGCCAAAGACAAGATCCATTTTTGTTAAAGAAACTCTGGGTCTCCTTAGAAATAATTATATTTATATTCAGATCATGTTACACTTTCTTTAAATCACTTTTCGTGTAGATTCATGACATACAATATACTGCAACCCCAAATGAATCTATTTTAGATACCGTACCACTACAAAATGTGGACGAATTAAAGAGTTTGAAATGCGCTGCTTGTACTTAAATATTTTCTGTCAGTTATAATCCATGTGCGCATGACATGGGGTATTGTTTAGTCCAGCTTTGCAACCAGAGCTGGAGTTAGCTCTTATTTTTTTCTGCATCAGTTAGTCCACTGGTTTGCCCTCCCAGCCTAAGAGAGCCCTTCAGGTTGTCATGCTTTCCGATCAGGTATGCTGTAAATCTTTGTACAAGCTCAGCCTCGCCCGCTTTCCTGAGGCCAGACGCAGGCAAATAGGATTGACAGAATGCATGATGTGCTAGTAGAACCTTCTTTGTTAGCTTGTAGTGGTTTACTCCCGCTGTTTAAAATGGCCATAAACCATGTAAATAGCCATGAAAAAGAGTTATGGTCCATGTAACAGCAATTTACAGAGAGGAGTTGCAAGCTACAGCCTCAGGGCTTCCCATCAATTAAAGCAACGGACAGGTGAAGAATGCCAAAGTAGAGCCTTGGCCACAAATTTTTTCTGAGTGTTTTGGGTTAGCATTCTGAGTGATGTTTGGTTGTTAAGCAGTGGTATTTTATGATAGTTATGGGCCATTAGCAAAAGGAGGGTGAGAGAAATTTGATAAAAGGCCAACAAAACTGAAGTAAACCACAGACACTGTCAGTTCTGGGGGTTTTCTTCCCAGGTATCAGCAAAGTATCAAGAATTTGGCCACCGTGCTAGATTGGGACTCTATTTGACATTGTTAGGGGATGTGGTAATGATGGCAATGCCTTGAAGCTCAGATGAAAATGTGAACAAATTTTTTGTAAAAACTGACCTTGTGATGGAAAATGATTCTCCCATAGTATCCTGGCTGTTATGAGCCTTGAAATTGTTGCCTCATTAAGGTGACTTTATTGAAATGGTCCTGTGGTAAACACAGGCACCTTCATTATGTAGCAGATATGAGTCGAATATAGTCCATGCAGAAGTTATGCAGTGGTGGTTCAATGGTCAAAGCATTGGGCTCCTGATTGGAAGGTCATACATTTACAGAAGTCAAATCACAGAATCATCAAGTTAGACCCTCAAGTGGCCTTGAACTGCTCAGTTGTCTGTTATGAGTTGTGTCCTGTATGTGTCAGCCAAAGAGGTAAATGCACAGGTGTCCCTTATGGCTCAGTGCTTGAGCCTCTTCACTTTTCTTTTCAAATGGCTTGACCTCTCATAGATATGGTATATGATGCATACACCAATCAGCCATAACCTCATAATGCAGAACATTATGCCCACTATTGTGTAGGTTCCTCTTGTGCCACTAAGGCAGCTCTGGCCCCATGAGGCATGACTCCAAAAGACCTCTGGGGGTATTTTGTGGTTTCTGGCACCAGTACATCGGCATTGGATTTTCTGAGGGTGGGGGCCTCTGTGGCTTTCTTGGGCTTGAACCGAATGGACCGGGTTTTTAGTCCCGACAGGCCTTTGGTGCCCATGACCCTTTTACCAGTTTGCCAGTGTATAATTAATAATCGGTATTAGTTAACATAAGTTAATGCTATGGCTGATTAGTGTATTAGGGACACCCTCATCCTTTGTACCATCAGAAACCCAGGTTGTTACTTATCATGTTACATTTAGCAGACTTTTCATCATGGATGGCAGCTTATCAGTTAAGAGTAATTTCAAGCAGGACTGGGCTTTTATTTGTTCCTGGAAAGGCATACTTATGGCTTGATTTTGCCGCCTTGATATTTTGTTTATCTGATGCATTGGTTTTCACTTAAGGGATTATCTTTTATTCTGAGACTAGGTCATGCTGGTTTCTTCTATTCATTTTTTAAGAATGCTTTGACTATTTCTGTTCTAACAACATAGCACAGTTGACCAAAGTGCTGTATAATGCTAAAATAGCCGCAGATATAGGTTAAAATTCACATTAAACAATAAACAATAAGTATAAGTATAAAATAAAAACTTAATAAAAATTAAAACAGGGCAAGGAGTATAGCCGTCTTGTAGTCACATCATATTAAATGCCAAAGAGTATAAACAGGTCCTAAGGTGTAATTTAAAAAGAAGAAGAGTAGGGTCCTGCCTAAGGCCAAGGGCGCAGCTCATTTCAGGGTTAAGGGGCTGCTACTGAAAAGGCAACGCTTCAACCTAGATTGCACATAAAATTTGATCATCAAACCTGAGAGACCATGCTGGACTGTATGGCTTCAAAAGGTCAGAAATATATGGTGCTGCTAGATTATTCAAGACTCTGTAGGCTACCTCTGTGGGTTTTGAACTTGACCCAGAATTGCACAGGGAGTCATTTTTGGGATGCCAGAACAGGAGGTACTTGTTCCTGCTTCCGTGTTCCTGTTAGAAAATGCGCAGCAGCGTTTTGGATGAACTGCAAACAGGCAAGAGAAGCCTGGCTGACTTCAACATAGAGGGTATATAATACATAATTATATAATATAATGTAATCTTTATAACCTTTTCAGGATATTTTTTTGTTAATATCTCAATACTTGTCTTCTGGACAAGGTCCTTCTGCACTTGCTCTTTCTTCTTAACTCATCCTGAATGCAGCAGTCTAAATGTTTACTTCGTAACTTTTCATCGAATACACATTTTGTACATAAGTTTTAAGCATCAAATCCTCAAGCAATATGGGAACACACTGTACTACTAGAAAGCTTAAAATCTAAGCGTTCGATTTCGGAGTCTCCAAGCGGACCCACAGAGTAAAACGCATGGCCATTCCTTTCGAAATTTAATGTGTAAAATTAATTTTTCATAGATGTGGGATGAATTTTTTTCACCAGAGCTGCATAAGGCCTGTGGCTGTGAATATATACAAAAAAATTAGGTTATGCCTTTCCGGGCAAAATGGGGAAAAATGGGGATGTCAGTAAAGAGGTGTCATACTACTTATACCTTCACTGGACTTGTATAGCTTCCAAGCGTTAGATTTAAAACCTTGATGCTTATCTGCAGAGCTAAAAACAGGTCACTCGTCCTGTACATCATGGCATCAGTCCAATCGCTCACTGCATTCTAGCCGTTCTTCGGCCACCCACCCTATAATCCTTTTGGTTCCAGTTCTCACTAGGAACTTCTAATGGCAGAGTTTCTTGGTGTCTTTGCAAATGAGAGATTAAATAAGCACTTATTTAACACTAAATAACTCAGTAATATACAGTATGTACTTCTGTATCCAAGTTGACCCCTTGCAGTATCTTGGCATGTTGGCATCTGGGCTTCGGCCAGTCTGAACTAGCATAAGGATATGTTTTTCAGGCACGTTGCATTTCTGTAAACTGTTTTGACTAACAGGGTCCATGTTCATGCCATAAATGTTATTCATTGGAGCACTTTGTCTGTGCACATAGAAGTCTACTTCATGACCAATAAAAAAACATCCATGTGTGGGCACCATCAACCAATATGGTGTCTGGTTAAATTAAATATATAGAATAGTATCTAAAAGTGCTTGAAAGAGTTTAACCAATTGCTACCAAGTGTCACTGCAACACCCGGCCGTACACCTGAGCTGGACTACTTGTATAAAGAAGCAAGTGTGTGCAGAAGAACTGCACCATGGTCTTGATTTTTCATGAGGAACCAGATTTCTGGGACGTCTTTCCCCACTTGCCCTACTCTTCCCCTTTCCTCCATTCATCCTTTTATTTATTCACTCTTCTCCACTCTGGCCTGTCTGGGTTTGAGTTACAGCAAGCCTGCCGTATTATCTCACGCAGCTTCAATAGGTAAGACAATCCAGGCATGAAGTGAGATGATTTGGAGAGAAACAAAGAGGTGCCTTAGTTTCCCTGAGCTTCTGTCCGCTAGCCCTCGTCACACACATAGCGAGAACACTCTCTCGGACACATATACACACTGTTTGCATAAAGGACACATGAAGGACGCTGTGGTCTGGTCATGCACGTTGGTAATCAGTAATTAGCTGGAGTTTTGCATTAATTGGAGTAATGTCGGTTTTAAGGCATTTTTACAGAGTAATTATTAATAGCTTATGTTCCTAAAGATGACCTACCAACCTCTTAAGGAGTCACGAGTTTTAAAGATCTGCTACAGATGACCTGAGTGAGGTTTTTGGAAAAAACATTGCATCGGGCATCATATTGGAGTTTTTTTCCTTCATGTCAGACTTGCTAATTAATGTTGATTTGATATCTCCTCATACTTGTGCATGTGTGTGTGGGAGAGAACGAGCATCAGCGAGAGAGATGATGAGGTTAAAAGTTCAAGTCAGCTACTTTTAGAGACGTGAGATGTTTGGATGGAGGAGGTGTAAAAGCCACATCAGGGTTTTGTGGTCTGCGCTTTACACATGCGAGTGTATATGTTTGTAGCGTCTGATTGTATGTGTTGCGCATACGTGCGACGAATACCTAATGGATCATAGCACCATAACGAACATCTGTTTAACACAAATATTTGGAGTTTCCAAATAAACCCAGTCAGCCAGACCCGCGCTACTAGCTCTCTGCCAAATCTTGCTCCTGACACGAACATTCATCTTAATAAGGCCTCACAGTGCGCTTGGTTGACAGTTTGAGTGTTAAGTCGGATGTGCAGGCCAAATGGATGTGCGTCAGTGTGTGTCCATGTGTGAAGTGAATGGTGAATACCTTTCCTTGCTATCTCAGTCTGAAAGTAAAGAGGGGTTGTTTTGTTTGTGTGTGTGTGTGTGTCCATGCCCCATCAGAGCCTTTCAGTATTCCTCTAAAAAAGCAGAATAGATCCTATTAGGAATGACCTGCGGTATACTGGTATAGGAAAATATTCCTGTGATGCATCCTGAATGACTTTATCCAACGTATACAGCAGATACTTGCCAAGGCTAACAATATTAGTATATAAATTAATCAACAACATGTAAATTGTCATTTATTTAGAGATATAAATATATTTTATATATACTGTACATATTAGTACAAATATAAATGTAAATTATAAATTGCAAATATAAATTAATACAAATATATAGAAATAATAACGACGTGTTTTAAGTGCCTTAAAGTAAATAAAACTGAAAGTACATAGAACTATATATGTAAAAATCGTAAAGTTATGTAACTTCAACAAAATCAAACCACATAGCTGAAAACCATTAATTAAAAGCCAAAGAGTAGTAATGCATTTTTAAAACATACTTAAAAATTTCCAAATTAGAAGCCGATTTTATTCTAAAAGGTAAACTGCTCTACAATCTCGGCAAAGGCTCTATCAAATCAATTTTTATGCTTAGACGTCATTAAGTTTAAGATTACATGGTTTGAAGATCCAAGCGAGCGACTTGAGACTGAAGGCTGTAATAAATCAACGAGATATTGTGGTGGCAGATCATTTAAAATCTTGCAGACTAGACTTAAAAACCTTAAAATTAGTTCCAAAATGTATTGGAAGCGATTGGAAGGATTCCTAACTCCTGTATTAACATGCCCTCGTGTGCAAGTGTTCGTCAGGAGGCGAGCAGCAGCGTTTTGAACCATCTGCAATCAATTAAGGGATTATTAAAGGAGGTCATAATACACAAGCATTACAATAATCTGGCCTATAACTTATGAACGCATGTATCGTCTTTTCAAAGTCAGCAATTGACGGGCTTCTTTCCAAGGTGAAGTCTTTTCAAAGGAAAAAAAACATTCCTTATTACTGTATTAATCTGACTGTTAAATGTAAGCATGCTGTCAATTATTACACCCAGATTCCTCACAGATGGTCCTGTTCCTTCAATATTCCGCAAGACTACATTATAAATACAAGAATGTCAGGATCTTTGGAAGCAAAATATGAAGAAATGACGGGTGGCTCACTTTAGCACATAATCAAAAAACACATTTTCACCTTAAGAAATGAAATTTTACAAGAAATTTGTCTATATGAAGCATTTTCTGTATACAAGCCGAACCGAACGCTAACTAAGTTGCGTGTATGTCCGGAAACCGCTCAACACTTTGCATTTTGTGCAAGATATAGAGAAGACAAAGCACCATGGGTCCCACGGATGGTAGCAAGAAAAAAAGGGAATCACTTTCAGTTTTGTTTTTAAAGCAGCCGGTGCCAAGAGAAATCATAAATTAAGCTTAAGTGAGGTTTAATGTCTATTTATTTCATATTTTACTTCTTTTTTTAATGTTTTGATTGTTTTTATTAGGGATGCACCGATACCACTTTTTTGGAAAACGAGTACGAGTACAATACTTGCATTTCAGTACTCGCCGATACCGATACATTTTCTACCTCCGAGAGTGGCTGGTCACTCAATGCAATGTACTCGATAATTGCCTGTGTTATTTTCACAGCACGTGGATTGTCTCTGGACATTTTCTCTCGTCTTGCAAGAGTTTGCTGCAGCGTGGGTTGTG
>JAOVVA010000016.1:12507966-12524946 GCA_028565275.1 Leiocassis micropogon
GTCACCATTTAAATCTACAAACTGATAACGATCAGTCAAATAGGATCTGAGCCACAAGAGGGCCGTTCCCTTAATTCATATTACATTATTCTAATCTGTGAAGGAGAATACTATGATCACAGTGTCAAAAGGTCGAGTAACACAAGTATAGTGACGCAACCCTGATCAGAGGCCAATAGGAGATCATTTACTACTTAAACAAGTGCTGTCTCTGTTCTGTGATGTGGCCTAAATCCTGACTGATACAGTTTGTTTATGTCATTTCTATGTAGATGTGAACATAGCTGCTGTGCTACTATCTTTTCCAGAATCTTAGAGATAAAGGGGATGTTTGATATCGGCCTGTAATTGGACAGCTGACAGGGGTCAAGGTCAGGTTTCTTAATTAGCTGTTTAATAACTGCTAATTTAAAGGTTTTGGAAACATACCCACAGCTGAGTGAACAGTTAATTATTTACAACAGTTCTGTTATTGCTGGTACTATCTGCTTGAGAAAATGTGTCAGTATAGGATCTAATTCACACGATTTTGAAGAAGAGATGAGTGAAATTAGTTCACTCTCTTCAAGGGGAGTAAAGTATTCTAGGTTCTGATGTGGCATGTTTAGTTTATCATCTGTATCACTTAAATTGTCTGGTTTCAAAGCCTGAACTTTTTGCTCACTACTGTATATTGTTGTTGTGGAGATTTCTATATATTTTTTTTTGCCCCCTGGCCTGGGCTCTGGATTGTCACCGATTAACTAGGCCTCTTCTGAGACTATGTACTATATTACAAGAAATGAGAGCAGCACCTTCCCTAGTGGGATGGATACCGTCCCGCCCTAACAGGCCAGCTTTGCCCTCAAAGGTCTTCCAATTATCTATAACGCCCACATTATTTTCGGAGCACCACCTGGACATCCAGCGGTTCAGCGACCATAACCTGCTATAAGCTATGTCGCCACATCGCATTGGTATTGGACCAGCGCATACTACTTCTTCGGACATCGCCTTCACTAATTTAAATACCTGAGTAAAATTACACTTACTTACCACTGAATGATAAAGGCGTATATAGTTAGCTCCAGCATGTACCTCTATAAAAGAGAACCTATGCTGTCCTAGAGCCCTAAGATGACCTGCTATGTCCGGTGCTCTGGCTCCCGGGATACACCTAACCACCGCCGCCCCTAAAGGCCTAGCTAATTTCACATGTCTCAGTATAGAGTCTCCTATAACCAGAGCTCTTTCAGGTTTCTCAGCGGGTGCATCACTGAGGAGAGCAAACCTGATGGACACATAAAGCGCAGAGGAGGTGTGCTCCGGTGGGCTAGCCTTAGCGTTAGCTTAGGCTTTATACTTTATACACACTATTATACATGATTTTTCAGATTATTAAAGAACCAGAGGAAGAAAAGTTTGAGGCGAGTGAGCAATATTTTAGATATGGATGATGCTAGTGCCTGTTAGCTTCCGTGAATACTTACCAAGTTAGCTTGTGAAGGAGGACACGTCTGACAGAAAAAATGAAGGGGACCTACAACCTAGGAAAAAAAGTCTGATTCTCGTAGGTTAGGGCTTTAATTGCCTTTCCGTAGCTCAATAATTACTACGCTTTGTGTTAGCCTTGCTTTGTTTTAGCATTAGCATTGCTAAGACACATCCTTCTTCCAGTGTAGTGTTTTTCTGAGAAGCAGGGTTTTTGTTTTTGTTTATTTTTTTAAAGGTGTCGTTTTTTTAAATGCTGCTGTTCGGAAACATAGAATGTGCTAGAATTTCTTGGCCTTGCTCGTACCATACCTGGGAAATGTGCTTGGCCTGGAGGAGTGAAAGTATTTTATTATCCGGACCACAATCTTCCTTTAAGACCTGCATAAATGAAATATCACAGACATGAAACAGGACATTTTTATTTGAGCCAGAGAAATGTGTATGTGTGTGTGTGTGTGTGTGTGTGTGTGTGTGTGTGTGTGTGAGAAATAAGCAGAAATTTGGAAGACATGGTGACTCAGACGAGAGCAGTCTTCCGTTCTTTCATTCTTTTTGTTTCCTTTCGACGAGCAACATGAAGGATTTGGTTTATAAGGGCAAGAGACATGAAGACAAGCTTACAAAAGATTTACTGTTTCCTCTCATGTTGTCGTCAACCCACAATCCTCGCCGGACCATCCTCCTATTCATGGCTGGTGTGTGTGTGTGTGTGTGTGTGTGTGTGTGTGTGAGAGAGAGAGAGACAAAGAAATTTTCCAATACCTATCAATAATCTGTTTGTGTGTGTGTGTGTGTGTGTGTGTGTGTGTGTGAGAAGGTTTTCAAGTCTAGTCAGTGTACCTTTGTTTGACAGTGTGTGTAGAAGGACGAAAAATTCCTGACGTGTAGTTGTGTCCTGACACACACCACCCTCCCTTCCCCTGTCTCTTCCTGCAGTGTATCTGCATACAGTAAAACAAATCAGTCCAGGAAATAAAAGCATTAACCTTTCACCCTGAAGTAAAAATAGCACCGGATACACTGGACAGCTGCAGCATGTACAAATCCTGCTTCAACTTCCTCATATTTTGTCTACATAATTGCTTAATTCTCAGGGTCTCATATTGTACATCCTCCACAACCAAAAAAAAAAAAAAAAAAAACTTAATTACCTCCTCTCAGATGGAAAATATGGCAATCTGGATCACAGTGTTGAATCGCTGTTGTTAGTGTGTATGCGTGCAGTCTTGCTGAACGAACACAGTCATGTTCCTGCATTGTGTTGAATGGTGCATGCTATCTCCCAGGAATTTAGCTACTTTTACACATGTGCTATTTGCATTTAAATTATTGGCAATATTATTTCTAAGAGGGGCGTTCAACTTGGACACAGTAAAAAATTTCAATGGTGCACACGTTTTAAAGAAGGCCATACATATCTTCAATGACGATATAGCTGAGGTAGCTCATAGCCCACTGCAGTTGTTCCTGTGAATATTCAACAAATGGAACACCTGATCCTGAAAAAACTGACAAATAACCTGTCTTCAGCTTGCAAAGACGCATCTGTCTGTGGGAACTGTATACACTCACCAACACCAGTTGCACATTACCAGGAACTTTGCTGGGAGTTTTAATTAACACGTCCACATACAGTCCTGAGCTCGCTTCAAGCCATTTCCACATTGAAGGAGTTCCTGGAAGGCCAGGGATCAGAGATTAAGCAGTCCTGACAGTCCAATCGGTATACTGAGAAAATATTTTACCGTGATGGTATCCAAGCGCTAGTGAAACACTGGGATAAATGCATTAATGTAGATCTATAGAAAAATAGTTAGTTTTTACTCTTATAACTGTGTTCTTTTATTTTGCACAATCCAAAGTCCCAATTTGAGTCCCAAACTCCCCTCTTATAACCTCGACTACCTATTGCTATCTAGTTTGATGATGAACTTGACTACCAGTTGTTAGTATAATGTTATAATGGACATTTGAAATTTGCTAAAATATAGTACTTTCCCTAAATCTTTTAGAGCAAGTGACTTAAAAAAAAAAAAATTATCTATCCAGTTCACAGCTGAAATGTCATTTTTCCGCTTTTGTCCCTCAATGTTGAGGTATTGAGATGCTTTTACGCTCACTACATTTGTAAAGAGTCATTGTTTGAGTTCCCGTAACCTTGCCATCAGCTTAAACCACTCTGCCCATTCTTCTCTTATCTCGCATTTTAACAAAGTGATGCTGAAGGTTTACCCCACTCTACGTAAACTCTAGAGACTGTCGACTGTTGTTTAAGCAATGTCAAAAACATGGGTCCTTGAGGGCCAGTGTCACATATAAGTGGGTGATGTTTGTATTCAAACACAGCTGCATCAACTAATCTTTTAATCGCAAGGTTACTTTGTGTGTTTAAGTGTTGGTGAATTACAAACTGTGCAGAACTAGATCTGAACACCCCTACAATATTCAAACTAGTCGAGTTATTTTGGCACTAACAACCATGCCACATTGAATGATTTGCATTGCATGATTGACATTCAGCAGTATAATTTGTTTGGGCTGGCCATCACACAGAGTTGGATTTTGATTGATGTGTATATTATGGTAAGCCATGTTGGAGGAACATATTTACAGAGTGGTCTGATGACCTGTTTGACATCATCAAAGTGGGACGGATTCCCTGGAAAAATCATAAGGCAAGTGTGAGGCTATTTTGAAGTAAAAGACTGAAGGAGAAAGTAAAAAAAAAAAAAAAGCACAAGTCACATCAACAATAACAAAATTTTCCCCCTTGATCAGCTGTTCCCATTGGAGTCACCAGAGCAGAGGATCGAGTCTGCATACTCTTAGCAGTTTGGCATGGACACTGTTCCTCGATGTTCATTCTCTATTCATCCAGGTTTGAGACCAGCAATGACGGTGTACCAAAATTTCGTTCCCAGATGGGTTATCGAACCCAGTGATGACTCTGAAAGCTCCAAATGCTACCTACGAGTCCACCAGGGTAGCGCAGGTCAGAACAAAAATCAACTGATTAAATCCTGTTAAATTATTTAAGATAGCAATGTTTAAAGAGCGCCTAGTATGATAATCAATCATGGTTTAGAAAATAGATATAGTCATATTGTTTTATAATAACAGAATAAACAGAATAAAGAAATAGTTAAAAAAAAAAAAAATGTATCTTCCAAGAAAGATGTGTTGCCAGCCCACTGAATGTGTTGCACTTTTTCATGCTGTACAGGGAAAAAGTAATGTTACAAAAACCTCTGCAAAGAAACAAATATTACTTACCAAAGTTATAGTTAGAGTTAGAGTAGGGTCATAATAGTTATTTTCTTTGATGTCGTTCATGACTGTATCAGTGTTCCTGTTATATTTAAAATGGTGATTCTAGTATTAAGATGTTGCATTCTTTTCATAATGTTTATTTTTGTAGCATTCTGTCTGGCTCAAAAATTTCAATATCTCACCCCAGAGTGCATTCTGACCTCTTAAATAGAAGAGTACACATCTTTGCTTTCTGAAATTCCCATAACTGGTCAAATTCCCATAACTGGTTTTAGGAGGAGTTGCAGATAGGAGATTTGACCCTCGCGCTTTTTAAAAATAAACTGTAACTTTTCCAGACACAAACAAACTTCTTAGAAAGTGATATACAGTAGTTAGTGAATAGCTAACTCACTCATCATCGTTAGTAAAAAAAAATCTCCGGAAACCGGAATACCCGTATGGGTAGAATAGAATCCCCAAGCATGGGGAGAACATGCAAACTCCATGCACACAGACCCCATGGCAGGAATCGAACCCAGACCCTGTAAGTGTTCTGTGATGATTTGATCAAATTCCTATTAATGGTTTAAGATAGAAGAAAAGCGTGATTTTGACACGAATAGTGATGATGGATAGTGATCCCCATGTGTCATATATGCTTCACAGACTGGCAACATTTAAAAGGTGCTCTTGTAGCCTACGGGTTTTTTTTCGTCCCCTTGTACTAAACTCACACAAGGTAAACGTGCTTGTACTTTCCTTTTGCTCTACAGCTTACAGACTGAGTGGACTGTGTAGACGTGTTCACTGTTACATTTAGCTCTCAAACCCAGGCAAAAATAGACTGAGAGCCATGTAGTTTTATCAAACATTTAACAATGCTGGATGACACATTTTAAGAACAATTTGATGTCTAATGATGTTCAATAAAGTAATTCAGGAAGAAAATTTGGTCATATCACGCTGACTCGAAATTAGATTCAGATAAATAGTTTGGCATTATGGTGAGCGTGAAACCTATTACCTAATTAGGCACTGTAAGAAAAGCATTAGACTTCAAAGACATGCTGTGTTGAGGATGGTCCAGGTAGAGAGAGAGAGAGAGAGAGAGAGAGATGTAAAAGAGAAAAATCACACACAATACAGTGTTGATTGTTATCTGTCTTTTACTGGAACAATGATTTATATCTATTTATTCTTAAACACTGCACCGGACTAAACAATTGCATTTATTATTATTATTATTTTTTTTTTTCAAGATTTTCAATGTATCGTATTGTCTATAACACAAGCGGGAACAAATACAAATGAATTTCAGAGCCATCATTGTTTGGGAAATTTCTGTTGATTCATGTTATTTCATTACCAGAACATGACTTGAATGTCTCCTCGGTATTAAAAAATAAATAAATCCCTGGAACACCATGGCTATCTCCAAGATCACGTCCTCCTCGACCACATGCACCGCAGTTGTTCTTTACTTCCAAATTGTAAAGGGAAAACATAAGATACAGCTATACAGTCCATCATCCTGTAACTCAAGGACGCGAGCCTTCTGGGAAGAAGACGATAAAACAAGAAACTCAGATAAATATATATATTTACTACACCAAAGAACAGATTTACAACACGGGTGCACTAGCAAGTCTCTCATAGTTCTGTTTTTCTTCTTCTTTTTCCTTTTTTTTTTATTCTCTTTTGTACAATTGAAATAACATTTATAATTTTAATCAACACCATCTGATTTTGAAAAATATGTCTTTTTGTGATTCTATCCCCTCCCCAGTCGATATCCCCTTTAATACAAAGAGTATCTTTACAAAAAGAGCCTTGTTGCATAAGTCACATGGTCAAGCAATGATAAATGTGAGTGTGTGTGTGTGCTTGTATGGTTTAGGCTATTTTAACGACCCCTCTGAACAAGGGAACACTCTTACCTTAATGAAAAGTGCAGGAATAAAAGAATCTTTTTATATTATATGCAAATTTCTTGCTAATCGAGACAGAGACGGTGCATGGAGACATGACTAATACATCTCTCTGACTCAGAGCAGCCTTTATTCGTACTTTCCCTTTGATATTCGACAGCGCGTGGGTGTGTTATGATTATAGCACTGAGAAAATAATCTGGTGCGAAGCCCACGATGTAGGACGCTGTCCTATTATTGGGTGTGAATTTATCACCACATGTCTTTTATTCAGGGCTCGTGTTATGGCTAAGTCTTGTTTAATTAGAACCGGGTTCAGGAGGTGGAATTCGCTGCTCTGATGGTTCATTCGGGTGAGGAACGAAATGAAACATAAAAACACACTGGGGTACGGTGGCCTTGTTGGTCCATATGCCATTTTTTTCTTTTTTTTAAACATCATGCACAGTTTTGGGAAATAAAAGAACATTTACAGTACATTCAGAACTTGATGGTAAGAATAAAAAAAATAGTTCTTATAAAGGGATAAGGGAATATCATGTGGCTTTAAAGAAACATTTTACTAGCTCATACTTTATGAGTCTCACTGCTATTTCTCTAATCCATTTTTTTTAATTATTATTATTATTCTTAAATACATGATCAGTGATCCATAACCTTTTTTTTTAGGCCAGATCTCAAGATAGGACTAACTTGTGTCCTCTAAACAGTCAGGGAAAAGAGACTGAAAAAGTACATTTCAGTGCTAACAAATCAAATATACACACATTAGGGGTAAAAAAAAAAAAAAAGGAAAAAAGAAAAAGCCTTATTGCTCATGCCAAACTTGAAAGGACATAGAGTCACGAATGCAGAACATGCAAAAAAGATTTTAAAAACGCTCGCACGCGCAATATCGCACAATCACACGCACATCGTACAACCTTAAAAACCTTGATTTTTCTTGTAATGTCAAATATCAAAAGGAGCTCTGTTTTAGTAGATATCTTTAAAAGTACGGCAAATAGCCTAGGACACCTGGTACCTACAGAACACCCCTCCCACCCCAAGAAAAAAAAAGAAGAGAAAAATATGTACTGAATTTCTGTTGTATCCTCGACATCACTTCGTTTTGTCCACTACCAAGTTTAAGACAACAAACGTAAAGACACACAATACTTAAAAATTTGTAACAAGCTGGGAAATTATGATCATTATCTATGGTCCCTCTTTGTGGGTAAAAGAGTGATAACCCCAGTGCTTGGCATTATGGGCCCAGCCGGCTCTCGTGTCCAAGCGCAAAGAAGAAGGGCTGAAATAAAGGGTTCTGGTCATGGCGTTGGTCTCTGCAGTGGTTCCTCCTATCCACCAGAGGGTGCTCTCTCTCTCTCTCTCTCTCTCTCTCCAATCCCCTCCTCATCCAGCGTCCACTCGCTGAATGAGTGAGGGAAAAATAAACACCAAGGTGTTTGCTCTTAATCTAGGTCTATAGAGCCGATACACGGACAATGTTGCTCCGCAAGAAGTCAGGAGAACTGGTCGAGTCTCCGCCCTCTGGCGTGGTGACAGGCGGAGTTGGCATGCTGATGACCGCCGCTGTGATGTAGGGCTGCTCCGAGTTTAACGGTACTGTCTCCTCGAACTTAGCGTTCAGACTGGAACGGCTGCAGAGACAGAACAGTGACAGTGTTATTGGTGTTATTGCATCATAAAATAAAAGAGCCTATGAGGATCGGGTGCCGAATAAAATTGACGTATTCATCAAGTCTGGAGTTTTTGATTAGAGTAGATCTGCCCTCTTTCCGTATGTTTTTGTGTTGCATTTTTTTTTGACATTTTAAAGGAAAGGTTACCACAGAGAGAGAGAGAGAGAGAGAGAGAGAGAGACTCCCAGCTGTCGAGTGGACCACACAGGCGAGGTAGTGGGTGCCGCAGCTGGAGCGGGGTTGGATTCCAGCAGCATGAGTCAACGTGGAAACACTGCTCCCACTCCTAAATACCACACACTCCTTTCACAAGGCTAAATAACAATAACACACTGTTTAGCATAGCATAGTGGCAATCACTGTAGCCGAACACTTTGACCGGACGTTCTTGATCTGATCCGGGGGCTTATATATAAAATGCTAAAACCCTTCACTTAAGTCAGGAATGAAACACAAGTGTCATGTGCTGTGATGGGAAAATAATCAACAATGGCATTTCCATAACCACTCCAAAGTGTCCCAAAGTATTTCCTTTAATGGACTTCCACTGGTATCGCTAATGAGTATGTTATGCTAACATGTTAGTGAGTAAGTTTAACATGTTATGCTTAGATCTTAATGGTTGAAGGAATGCATGCTTTCATATTGTAGTTTTTTTTTTTAAAACATGGATGCTTAATGTTATTTATTTCAACTGAGAGTGGCGCAATAGTAAAGTGTTCGCCCTATCATCCAGAGATCGCAAGCTTGAATCCCAGGTGATGCTGTAACCTCTCGCAGGCAGGGACCTGGAGAGAGCTGATTGGCCGAGGCACTCTAGCGCTCTCACATCTAAGCCAGGATAGCAGTGCGTGCAAGAGCGAGCAGTCCAAAAGGTGCAGTCTGCAGTGTCACGTGGCTTGGAGGGAAACACGTGATCGTCTTCGGCAACCTCTGACTGGTAGTTGTAGCCTTGATGGAGGACAGTTGGGTGGGTATTGGCTAAGACTAAATTAGGGATAAAATAGGAACAAATCCTAAGAAAAACAATGATATAACAACATATTCTCTCTCTCCAATCCCCTCCTCATCCAGCGTCCACTCGCTATATACGTAATAAATATAACCAATGAAAGTTTAAGTAATGTAATTAATTACAAAATAATAAACTGATTTGAGCTGAATGGCATTCCGAATTTGTAATGCATTCTATATTTTGTCAGCTTGTTGGCATAATGTGTCACACAGCTATCACTATGGTTACAGTGAAGTTACAGTGAGGCATGAAATTAGCTTTTTCATGTCAACGTGGTGTTTACGCTTTATTGAACTTTTTTTTAGTTCTAAAAAAAGAGAGAAAAAATTATTAATAAAGTGTCATCATCTATTCTGGAAGTGAGAGTGGTTGATGTGAACCAATTTTGTTGTACCCTGACTACACAGGTACACACAAATATACTGAATACACACAAACACTGGACATCATTAATAAAAAGTACAGCTATAGGTAGGTCAGACTAAGTAAGTAAGTTGCCAAAACACAGGTTTAGCTGCTCAAACTGGAGGAACATCTTTAATAGATCATGAGTGCTTATTAAAACACACAAAACAATATTGAATGTTGAAATTTTGAAATGGAATTTTTCAATATGGAATTTTGAAAGCCACTCAGGCATGTATTGATGAATGTAATTTAAGTAATAAGACGGGAATGAACTTTTCAGAAATAAACTACACCAGTTTGACCCGAGTGTCCTGCGTTTTATCAGCTGGAGTTTTTCTCTGACTCATCTCCGTCTAGGTAATTATGTTTACCTCAGCAACTCTGCGGCGTTAAGGTCACATCCGACAAGCTCATCATGTAGGTTTGGCATAATGCAAAAATGACACTGTTGTGGGCAGAAGTGTGCGGACATGCATGCAAGATCACAACACCCTGCAAGATTACATGCAAGATCACAACACCCTTGGATAGCAATCCTCTGCATCTCACTATAACTAAAGCACTGTTTATTGTTAAATATTTTTTACTGATAATGTTCCAATAATGGCCCGTGAGAATCACAGAAAACTCTAAGCATCAATTTTCCAGCTGATGGTTGACTTTTTAACTTTTTTTAGGTTGGCGATTGAGGACGCTTTTGTTCCATACTCTGCCGTTTACTCTAAGGCTCGTAGTGATGATTTCAAATTCTCTGATAAATAACTGAACCAGGTACACAATCAGACCACAAATAACAAATCACTGCACACTGCTCTTCTGTTGTGCACATCACAAGTGGGAAGGTGCTAATAAGATGCTGACAAGGCCAACAGAACTTTCCATATAACCAGAGTGCGGATAATTTTCGACTCACCCTCGCACTTTCAGTTCGCGTACACGTACCTGTTGCTGATCGGCCTCTCCCTGATCTGGATGGTGCTGAGCTCCTGGACGCTGCCTCGGCGGCTGGCAGTCATGTTAGAGTTGGGCACGTTGAAGCTCTTGCGCTTGTTGCGGCGGGAGCAGCAGGTCAGGCCATGAGGAGAGGATGAGAGGGATGAGGAGCGCGAGGTGGACGGCTTCACCATGGACACCTCCATGCAACTCGTCTCGTATGTGTTCTCATCTACAAACTCGTGATTCTGTCAGAAGAAAGAAAAAGAGTAAAACTTTTTTTTTCCTCTGGATTTTTTTATATACTTTCTATACACAGGGGAAATTTGCTTTTGCTTTAATTGAATATAGCATTTTTTAAAAACCCATTCATACCCACTCCTGAAAGAACTCTTTCACTAGTACATTTGGTGTACTTTCAAAACTAAAACATGTAAATGGAATCCTTGCATTGTGGCCATGAATTCTGTCATGACCAGTACTGTGTGAGAGAGTGCTTCTGAGTGTGCTTTTTGCGCCATGGGATGCATGTCATTATCCAAGCTCATTCAGCTTGTTCAGAGATGTGCATTCCAGCTGACAGACTCATTTTCAGATGCTACTTACAGTACACAGTTCACCTCCTGGGTCATTATCTCTCAGAAAAAAAACAGCATCCTACGTTCAAGGAACGACAGTCTTTGAGTTGTATAAGGAGAGCTCTGTTGATGAACATGATCTTCCATGCTGCGCAGTCTTAGTCTTTCAGAATCAAGGATTTCAGAAGTGCATTTTACAAACTGGTACTTAAATAGTGTAATATGATACCATAGCTTTATCTTGCATCTAGCAATCTTCTGCTGATAAAATTGATCCTTAAGATCTCTGGTACTTTTACATTTATTGATGTTTAACAACTCCAATTAAGAATTAGGCATAATGTCCGGGTAATAACCAGGGTCCGGGTTCGATTCCCGGCCAGGCTCGATTCCCGTCTCTGTGTGCATGGAGTTTGCATGTTGCAAAGATATGCAGGTTAGGCTAATTGGCGTTCCCAAATTGCCCATAGTGTGTGAATGAATGAGAGTGTGAGTGTGTGTATGTATGTGTGCCCTGCGATGGATTGGCACCCTGTCCAGGGTGTACCCTGCCTCGTGCCCTCCTGGGATAGGCACCAGGTCCCCGTGACCCCGAATACAGGATAAAGCGGTATAGAAGATGAGTGAGTGAGTGAGTAAGCTAAAGGTAGTTGATCTGAAACTCAAAATCTAAACAAAAACAGCCCCTTTTTCCATCCATCCATCCATCCATCCATCATGACTCCAACCAAGATGAAGCGATTACATTAGATGTTACCGGTTCACTCCATATAAAGAAGAATGGAGTCTGTTAGAAGCTCATACATTATACTCCAGAAGGCTATTTCTTAATTATTAGGTTCTTCTCAGAGGTGGAAGAAGACTGAGTACATTTAACTTGTTACTCAAGTACATATTTTATGTATCTGCACTTCACTTGAGTAGTTTTATTAGAAGATACTTTTTACTTTTATCGCGAATATCTATACTTTATACTTCACTACATTTCATCAGGCCATTGCGTTGAAGCTGACTATTATGCGTAATTGCATGATTTGCCTTAATAGTGTAGCAGATGTTTAAAATGAGAAGTAGAGACGGTTGCAGACAGCAGTTTTACGTGAGTAATTTTGTGCTTTTGCTCAAGTAGAAATGTACCTGGAGAAATGTTACATGAGTAATATTTACCTATGTTATCTCGACTTTTACTCAAGAACAGGATTCGCATAGGCAGCATGGTGACTTAGTGGGTAGCTAAGGGTCCGGGTTCGATTCCCTTCCAGGGTCTGTGTGCATGGAGTTTGCATGTTCTCCCCGTGCTTGGTGGGTTTCCTTCGGGGACTCCGGTTTCCTCCAACAGTGCAAAGACATGCAGGTTAGGCTAATTGGCGTTCCGTGTGTATCCTGCGATTGATTGGCACCCTGTCCAGGGTGTACCCAGTTTTGTACCCCAAGTCTCCTGGAATAGGCTCCAGGGCCCTTGCGACCCTCTATACAGCATAAAGCGGTATAGGCGATGAGTGAGTGAGAGGATTCGCATATTTTGCCCAACACTGTTTCATTTTGATTCGTTGTCATGCAGTTGCACGGACTCCCTCTTCACTCATTCATCTTTCACTGAATGCAATGCCATTTATAGTGTCATCAGAACATCAATATACTGACAGCTGCTGCAGTGTGAGAATACCTAAAAAAAATTACAAATCAGCTTGACTGAGTAAAGTCAAAACACCAATGACTCAGACTCAGCTACTGAACCGAGTGCAAATCTGCACCCGACACAAACATAAACCTCATGTGTAAAAGAAACATCAAGCAGGCATGTCGGTAATCTGACCCAGCCTAAATGGAGATCACAGAAAGTCCCAGAGCTCTGATGAACTGCGACTTTGGCTGCGTCCCAAATCACTCTTTTGCATCGGTCCTACTCCGGAATTTTCCATTCCAGTGGCCTAGATAGGGACAAGTGGGTCACAGGCTATACGTTAACCGAATAAACAGGCAGTTTGGCTGGCGGAGGTAATACGCTAAGTGTCTTTTTCTTGGCAGGACCTGCTAACAAGGTCTCTGGGGAGCAGCGTTCATTTACAGCTGCAGAGCGAAGAGCAGTCAGACTAAAACAAACACATCCTGCATTGTGGTTTATTAATATGGACCATGAGGATTTTGGTGGAATTTATAGAAATATGCCTGCTTTGTCAAAAGGAAACCATTTGCAATAAGAATAAGGATAATTATTGCTGGAGATGTAGAACATATACAGATGCTTCTTGAGTTGGCATAAACTTAATGGAAAATAAAGAGTACTTGTTGAATAACTTCTAAAAGATTGAAGATTCATCCACCAAACTAATAGGAATAATAGCAGAACAAGACTGAAATGACTAACCACATAAGTAACCTCAAAAAATAGACACAAATACCAGAAAGTAATATTTTACAGTTGTAAATGTTTCTGTTACCATGAATTACAGCACATCCAATAGTGTTTTATGATATGCACAATATATAACATTATATGATATAATCCATTATACTTTGATCCATTTATAATTAGTGTTATGACTTATGCAATATTATACAGTACTATAATAATATTATGCAAATGTTATACAACAGTACTCCATATCTATAGCACTTATTTGTGCTACCTGAAGCCTATCATAAGGCAGTGAACTCAGGGCATAAGGTAGGCTCCAACCTGGATGGGATGCATAAGATCATACGCTTTGGAAACCCCAGTGAGGCTACCCTGTATGTCTTTGGACTTTGGGAAGAATCCCACAAAGCACAGGGAGAACATGCAAACTCCATGCACACAGATTCTCCTATGAGGAGGCATGAGGTGCTAACCACTAAGCCGAAATGCCCCTGAGCCGCTACAATATTATAGTAAATGAATTAACAACTTCCGAGCAGTTATACATACATTTTTTTATGACGACATTTCCTAAATTTCTTAAGGTTATCAATACTAAGTTTTGGCTAACTCGTGCATTAGATCATCCCCAAATAATAAAAAAAGAAAGAAACTCTTACTGTAGTCTTTTCCAGGCAGTGTAGGAGGTGATGATGCTGAGTCTCAAACGTGGGATTAGTCTTGCAAACCAGCGCCTTCCCTGCCTCCTTCGACGCCTTATAGGAGAAACAAAACATTTTGAAAGCTCATCAGGCAATCAGAAAGCACAATGGCAGAGGAAAAGAGAGAGAAAATGACAAGAACATGGGAACTGCAAGGCCAGAGCTCTCACAACGCTCCAGCAACTTTTTGAAACGTTGTGACAACATTAGTCTGAGTGCCACTGTGCCTGTCTCATTCTCTCCAGGTCAGCGCTGTGACAGATCGCTCTCGGTCTAACAGCAGCAGACGGCCAAGAAGTGCAGTGTGTACGTGTGTTCGAAGCCTGGACTGGATTGGTCTAGCCTCAAGATTATAGCCAGGGATGCAAATCTATGAGTCCCACAGGCTTGTTTCCCTCAGGAACCTTTACAAGAACTTGTACAAGAACCAGAGCTCATTTTAGATCCTGGGTCAAAGTTCCAGGAACCTGTTTAGGGTCCTGCTCCAAAGTTTGTCAGAATGATTGGTTTGGAGCTTGTAATACTGAACATTGCTGATTGGTCAAACAAAACACCAGGGCTCTTCCTTAAAGCCTGTGATTAAGCAGTATGTACTAGAATGAGCACAACTCAGCATGCAGAATCTTTTCCCAGTTTTTTCAATATATTTACAGGCTTTCCTAAACTAAAATGTAAACTAAACTAAAATATAAAAATAATTGCACATACTGTACAGTACTATACTTCGTTTCTTTATTTATGGGATCCAAAGAGCCGGACTTTCATGTATTTTTAATGTAGTCTAGAGGAAAAGTTCTTCAGGCTTCCTCTAGGATTTTTTGGATCCCAGTTTTTGTCTATGTTCAGTCCAGTTCCTGTACCCTGAGCAGTTTAAGAGAAATGTTTTTCATCAAGTTGCACAGTGAAGCGTTCAAGAATTAAACAGCATCCAATTTAACGCATGACCCAGTGAGAAACAGGTGCAGATGATGACAGATGATCAGTATACTGATGATGCTGAATGCTGAGTGGGTGGAACAGACGAGAGGGAAAGTGAGGTTGCTGCTCAGGTTGTTACATAAACAACTAATTTTAAATGATATCTTTAGGCACTTTGCAGCTACATGTTCCCATTCTATTAGTTTAATTTGCATCACTTAATTTAACTTAATATGAAGAAATGAGGGGTGGCTACAGTACTATATTTCAGTCACAAGTTCTTGAATTGTTTGATTACTAACAAATGAGAAAGAAATGCATTTAAAATTTCATCTCCATTCTATTGAAAAATGTTTCATCTACCATTAAATTTATAACCTTATATACTTATCGGAAAATATAATAATTGCAAAATTTTAAAGAAGTTGACACTCAGAAATGAGTTCTCAATTCAAACAGCAGTATGAGCCATAGTCCATGTCACAAAAGTAAAAGTCACTTCTGGCATCATTGTTGTCTCTCCTCACCTGATTGTCTGATAAATTTAGTACACTCTGGTAAAACATCTGTGAAGTTGTCGCCTTGTGTTAAAAAAGATGTTCAATTAGTGCCTATTGCTATATTTAGTCATGTAGCATGTGTATCAGCGACGTCTAGATACGGAACACCTTCCTGAGTTACAAAAATTAATTTTCTATTTCTTGTTTTATTGCATTTTGCTCGAACTTTGGTTCAGGCCATGGCCCTTTTAAAATTAATTGTATAAAATGATGTTTTCTTAAAGTTGTATATTATCAGGAGAAAAAAAAAATTAAGTTTAGTCAACCATTTTCAGCTCCTTTCCAAAATTCAGGGACAGGGACGTCTGAAGTGTTTTTCCAGACCACCATAGACACAGTAAAAAAAAAATGAAAATAGAAAAATCTTTTTCCCCCATAATGTCATGCCATTTTTGGAAAATATCCTAAAGTTCAGAATAGCACTTTGTGTCCACTTTGTTGCTTTAAAAAGCTACTTGAATATTAATCATTTATTTCTGCAACTTCGTTAACATACGTTTATACAGTGGGTGAAGTAACACCATGGCCATGAACTCCAACAGTGAGTAAAGGCATGCTTACAGAATCATCCATTTTCGCTTCCCGAATTGGTCACCTGCATTCTCCCGTCCACCAGCTCTTGCTTATCATAAAACAATCAACAACCAGGGAAGGGGAAGGCTAACATGTGAAGCCAAGACATGGGAAGAAAACTAAAAAAGACATGGGGAGAAAAATAAAACACTCACAATAAAGCTTTTAGTAAAAAGAAAAGCAGAAAAGTGAATAACTAAGGTCATTTTCTTTTTCTAGATCAATGTATTCCTGAGAAACTGAGAAACATTCCACCAATAAGCAATGTTCAGTATGGCAAAGAACTACGACCCAGTAACTAAAATCAGCCATGTAATCCTTGAAAATCTTTCTGAGCGGCAGAAAATGTTTCCTGCACTGAGAAGGGTTTTATTTATTTATTTATTTTATCATGTCCATTTAAACTCAAGCGTCTGCTGCATTTAAACCTCGAGCGTCACCACAGTTCCCATTTCAAATCCACTGGTTCATCAAGGCAGGACAACATACGATGCAGTCCAAAGACCACAGCTGGAGTGTTTACTGTGTGTGCAAACATCCGCACCGTCACCCAGTCAACACTCCCCATGGCCTCTGAGTCACACAGGCCCCATCTCA
>JAOVVA010000016.1:12525046-12535556 GCA_028565275.1 Leiocassis micropogon
CCCCCTCCAACCCCAACCCCACCACTCCCCTTTTAAGATGCTGGCAATTCATCGACATGCAGCTCAAACATTCTCATTCCTCCATGGGATGGAAATCCAAGAAGCATTCAGATCATGTCATGGGGGAGAAGAGAAAACAAAGGCCCGTTCAGGCAGCCGTGGAAGATCACTCGAAAAAAGCTTGTTAAAAGATGCATGGCACATACGGGTTATTAGGCGCAAGTGCAGGTTAGTTGAGATGACTTGGAGAAGAATGGAGGAGAAAAAAAACTGGTATGGAAAGAAAAGGGATCATGGTGCCGCTGGTACCGAAGCAGACGCTGTGCAGTCTTGGGATGACTGGGATCCCATGACCAGTTGCCAGGAAATGGTGCTGTCATCTTGATGTCTTCGAGTGGTGTAGTGAGTGTTGCAAAGAGAAAATTATAGGAGACAGAATGGGAGGATGAGAGAGAAGGATGGAGAGGAAAACAATAAAAAGCGTGATGGTGAATGCGAAAGGGCTGTTAGAGAGACACCATGATGGATAGTGTTTAAATGAAGGCCCCATGGTGGAGGGGTGAAAGGAGGTCAGAAGGTGTGCATGCACCAGCACCAGCACCAGCCCCTCATGGCACAGTATGGCTCCCGCGGTTTCCACGGTTACCTCCTCCTCGGCGTCGACCAGCAGCCCATTGCGTTTGTACTGCAAATAAGCGTTAGCACCCCAGCTCTTCGTGGCGCGAATTCTAGCGAGTCTGGTTTTCTGTTCGGACAAACACATACGAGCGGGCATTTTAGCCTAACACTCAGCCCTCGCATCTTTATGTGAGTATGAGTGACGCTCGAAATAATTGTATGTGTCATGTGTGATTGACAAAATGTTTATCACAAGGACTATAATTTCCTTTTTTTCCCCTCTTTCTCTTTGCGCGTAATGGTATAAACAGATTGTTGTTTTAGAGCTCATTTGTCTCTCTGCGTACGTGTGTGTGCATAGATGTGTGTGTTTTTGCTCAGAGCAGGGATAAAGATATCGGCCTGTGTGTCTCTTGTGGCTTAGTTGGACTCACACAGGCAAGTGAAGGGCAACAGGACATGCAGGGGGGAACATGATTGTGTATTCTGCTGCAGCTCTGCATAGTGATCACCCCCAGAGGAGTGGCGCTTCCTGCACTAGCCTGCTCCATGCCTGATGTCTCTATTCTCCTGTAGAGCTGTCTACTCTCGGACTCGTCGTGACCTCCTTCTCTCTCTCTCAATCTCTGTGTCTTTTTCTGTATTGAGTCTCACGCTCTATAAAAAAAGGAAATAATATGAATGTCGTTTGAGGGGGTGTGTTGGAGAAACACAAGTAAGGGACGCAATCGTGTAGGTCAAAATCTGTTAGCCAAATCGTCCAGAGTACTTGGCAATTCAAATACACCTGCTTAAGCACTTTATGCCAACTGTTATAAACCTACGTAAATACCCCAGGCTTTCATGATCCACAGGATATTATCCATGAATGTATTTGATTTTTAGGTAAAACTCCACTCAGTGTTCTTAGCGGCTACATGTCACGTGCATAAGCCCTTCATGATAACTGACATACACCTACAGAAACATTTTAAAAGGACATGCAGGGGGTTCAAGACATAACGTGCATGAATGTATTACTTATATATAATTTTATATTATAACACTTCACTAATAAATTGTATGCATACGGTTATAAAGACTCTACACAAAATGCCAAAGTTTATCTGACATCTAAAAGGTTTATAATATTTCATGCTCACTTGAACCGATGTGGTTCAAATCCTAAAGCTTAATAACTTAAGTATAAATTATAACTTGGATAAAACTAGGATAAACTGTTGTTTATATTCTGTAAACAGTTTTAAATATTCTAACACAATGCTTCGATTGGATGCTGAACTTGATCCTGAATTGAGATTTCAGGAACAAAAACGTTAAAAGAGGCAATAAATGAACAGAATACTTCCTACGTCTGTGATAAGAATTTGCATATTTGTATCTTGTAGCTCCTTGTGTGTGTATTTATAGATGTACGGTGCCAAAGTTCAGTCTCTGTGAACTGTGAACAGCAGAGCGCAGCTTCTTCAAGATCTCACTGATGATGACCCCGGGCGAGGTATGTGTGTGAGCGTGTGTACCTTTTGCGCACGCCGTTTCTCTGCACGCTGACTCTGATGATAGATGCGGCTGAAGTTAGACACGATGACAGGCACGGGCAGAGCGATCACTAACACGCCACTCAGGGAGCAGATGGAGCCGAAGATCTTGCCCATTATCGTCTTCGGGACCATGTCTCCGTACCTGCGGCAGAGGAAGACACACCACATTCGTCACACACCTCGCCTGCATTATTACTTCTGCATCACTTTGCCAGTCTGTGCTTTTCCTGTGCTTTTTTTTTCAACCAAGCTTTGGCAACGCAAATTCGTTTATGAGTGAAGCCAAAACAGCGAGGAAGGACAGAAAAGTGGAATCCGGATTACGGAAAGATGAACTCAGCAAACACGGTTTTGCAAATATTTAGATTAAACCTCAAAAAGCCAGTTATTACATCCAGCCTTTAATACTGTACCTTTTCAAAGGTAAACATGAAGGAGATTTGAACATTACAATCAAATAATCTTTTCACCAGTCATGATTTAATAACGAGAAGTTAAAGTCTTTGCTTTTTTTTTTTTTTTGTGGGGATATCACACACTAAAAAATTATTTTGAAGCAGAGCAATACAAAACCTACATTTGTTTATCAAAAAAACTGTGTTCATATAAAGTCAGAAAGTAGGACTGAGGATAATATTGTTGATGTAAGCATTTAAGCGTTGTTCCATGTAAGTCTGGTTTGTAATTCAGGGCTAGGGTGGGGTGGGGTTGGGGGGATTTTCCCTGAATATCTCCCTAAATTAGTCGCAGACAATTCCCACCCGTCCCTCTGTTAGGGTACTGTCCCATTAAGGCGAAGCCCATCACATGTTGAAGCTTCCTCACATGTTTTACGAAAGGCGGAAAGAGCTATCCGCCCCTTCCGCATGTGTGAGTTCACACGATTGGCTCTTGCAACATACACAACAACATTTCCCAATACACTACGAAATTTAACTAAATACAATATTTCACAATAATAACATTTCACAAAATATAACCATATTTCACAGCACAAAAATATTTTGCAAAATACAAAAACATTTCACATCACACAATCAAGTTGCAATGTTAAGGTTAAAGGTAGGGACACCCTCGTTGTTTTTGATTTAATTAGTTTCAGGAAATGTCATGTTTTGTGAAATGTCATTGCGTTTTGTACTTTTTTAGGCACCATACAATACCCCCCCAAACCACTGACCACCTGGAAAGAGAGCATGGCCAATCTGCCCTCTAGACTCCCTGCTGTAGATGGCTGTGTAACATCACCCAGGAATAGAACTTGTGATCTTCACATGACGTGTTTCTGTTATGCCACACGGGAGTCTTTAATTTCATAATGTTATTCTTCACTTACTAACTGGGCACTGGTGGCTCAGTGGTAGGTGTTTCGCCTGCCATGCGGAAGGCCCGGGTTTAATTCCCAGCCAGTGCCCAAACCCCAGCCACTGGATGCAGTGCCGGTCCCAAGCCCGGATAAAATGGGAGGGTTACTGGGAAGGGCATCCAGTGTAAAACCTGTGCCAAGTTGTAGTGCGGACTGGGTATTCCGCTGTGGCGACCCCTTGCCGGGAGCAGCCGAAAGACCAACAACATTCTTCACTTACTGTTTCACAGAATTGTTTGTCCTTGTGTTGTGCAACAGTCTAGATTCATATTACTTATACCATGGTGCTGCTGAAGTCTCGATTCTGATTGGTCAAAAGGTGTTGAGTAGTTAATTTCCTACAGCAGGGACTCTGACAGTTGTGACTGTCGTGTTTATAATCAATGCACTTGTTCTACTGTGCTATCATTCCCATAGAAACATCGCATTCACAGAGACCTGTATGGTATCGAATCTTCATAATGTATGGATGAAAAATCTTTTGTTATTTAAGAGAGAAAAACATGGATAATCATTGCATTGATGGAAGTCTTCATCATTAGTGCTCTGAACATATAATAATAATAAAAGCAAAAACTTTAAATTGCCAAGAGCAAGAAAAAAAGGTGTAAAGCAAAAGATAGAATGCTGTAGGAAATCATACAACTTTACCCGTTAACTATAAATGAATAAAAATTTGAATGTTTGAACATTCTTTAATTAATTATATTTGCAACTGTTGGCTGTGGATTAAGAGTTATAAAATGCATCACTTTAGAAATATGTTTTATTTCTAATTCTTGCATGGGAATTGCATGGAAAGGTCAACCTTATCATGGGAAAACAAATTCTAATTCAAATTTTATTTGTCACATACACAGTCATACACAGTACGATATGCAGTGAAATGCTTATACGACCGCCTGTGACCTTAGAATTTTTAGAAACAATTGACAAGAAATAAGAGAGAAATAGAAAAAGAAGCAAGAAATAAATAAATAGTTTAACTATAAGAAGTTGGACCAAAATATAAAAATTTTCAAAAATATATAAGAAATATAAAACTTTTCTGTATAAGACAAAATTAATTGCAATTAAATTAAAGTGCAAATAAAAAGTTGAATGAATGAAAAATGTCCAGAAGTGTTCAAATGAGCATCGTGTGCGTAATGTATATGGTTCCTCCCAAACTATACTGATACAATAAAATACTACACATGCTTATAGAGACTTAACCCTTAAATGTAAATCAAACAGTAAAATCCAGTGCTGAGCGGCAAAAACACAAAGACACACAGCAATGAAGAAAATTAAATTTTTTCCAAAGGAGGAAAAAAAAGAGACAGGAATGGGCCAAAAATCAGCCATACTTGCTGATTTAATATTAGTATAGTATAGTACAGAACAGAACAGTTCAGTATAGTATAGTACTGTTTTGTATAGTATAGTACAGTTCAGTATAGTATAGTTTGGTACAGTATAGTATAGTATAATTCAGTAGAGTATATATAATAGTATAGTATAGTATAGTATGGTACAGTATAATTTAGTATAGTATATAGTATAGTATAGTATAGTAAATAATAGTTCATTCAAAATGACTATTTCAATTGTTTTCTGTTAAAAGTCACTATTCAAGCCTGTTCTTCATACTGTTTGTAGAGCACTGATTCGGACATATCCCATTCATAAACTGAAATTATGTCACCAAATAGCCTAATCTCTATGTCATTGGATTATGGGAGGAGACCAGAGAACCCAGAGGAAACCCACCAAGCAGGGGAGTATAAGGCTTTGTAGAGAGTTTGCAGAAACCCCGTTATAAAAGTTTGTCCATTTAGCGTTACATCCATTACACTGTTAAAATGCTGCTTATTTCTTTAAAGGATGATATAAATTTTGAGAATGTATTTGCTTTTAGCTGAAGAGATTATATTAGCAAGTATGCAAATTCATTCACTGTTACTAAACTGCTGGATATTTATTTATTTTAGTTTTTTTTTATCGTTGAGTCAAAATGTCTCATAAATTACCTCTGGAATCATCCCATGCATGTTGAATTTGAACCACCTGATGAAGATCACAGACAGACTTTACTGCATATCGTTCTATTCAACTCTACTTTACTCTCTCTCGCAGGGGTGCCACCCTTGAAATGAGCCTTGCTCTCTCAGATACCACTCTCATCTGAGATTTATGTATTTAATCTGCAGCCTTAAACACATGGGGTTAATGTAAAACTCTGAAGATTTCTTTATTTTGTGTTCTCACTGTCACTCATTTACTTACTGCTCTCTCTCTCTCTCTGTCTCTGTGGAAGAGTATGCTCAGCTTATGCATTATGCATACTTCACATTATGCATAACTTTTTTGTACAAAATGCATATCTTAATTTAAATCATAAGTGAAAGGTGTTTAACACTCAGCTTTCTTGAGAATAATGAACTAGAGAGCGATTGTGGACCCACTACAGTGATGTCATGATGTGCACAATCATTACCATTTTGCACAACCAAACAAAAATGAAATATTCTGTATATGCAGAGTTCTCCTATATATAATTATGTGGTGGAGCTCCTTAGGGTGCTTTAGTGTACTCTGCTTTTGCCATGTGTTAAACTTGTTTAGGCAGATAAATATATTGCAAAATACCACTAGGAGGCAGCAGAAAGCCACAGAGTGGGAGTCGAAGACCATGCTTCTTCTGTCCATCTGTTGCTGTTTGTCAGGGTGTGATGACTCTTAATCTGCTTCCAGGCTTTACTCATCTGGAAGGTCTCTAGCTTTAACATGTCAATGTACAAAACAGAGAAATAAAACAAAATGTGTACTTTTTAAAGTAGATTCAGAACTACTTTTTAATTTTTCTTTTCTCAATCGTCATCTATACCGCTTTATCCTGTATACAGGGTTCTAGGGAGCTTGGAGCCTATCCCAGGAGACTTAGGGCACGAGGCGGGGTACACCCTGGACAGGGTGCCAATCCATCGCTGGGCACACACACACTCACACACTACGAGCAATTTGGGAACACCAACTAGCTTAATCTGTGTGTTTTTGGACTGTGGGAGGAAACCGGAGCAACCCAGAAGAAACCCACGAAACACAGGGAGAACATGCAAACTCCATGCACACTGACCCAAGGTAGGAATCGAACCCGGGCTCTGTTGGAGCAAAGCAACAGCACTAACCACTACGTCGCTATGCAGACTTTTTCTTTTCTTGTCATGTAAAAAAAAAAAAATTGAGTTTCATTCATAATCAGGCACTGAGTGTTCACGCATTCTGCATGGAGAGGCTTGGATCGTTCCCATAATGTGTAGAGCACATCGCCATGGAAACACACTGTGCTTGTACATCAATGGTCCCTTACACATAGAGATACGGCTTCTGTCATACAATCAAAAAGCCACCAGAGCGAGAGTTTAGAAAGTCTGTAGGAAGATGTCGATGTTGCTTGTCGATCACCGTCGCTTTTGAAGATGGTGTGTCTGAGACTCGGTTTTTGTTTCCTGGCTTCCCACGGAAGAGCTCAAGCGGAGCCTGGAGTTCACAGCATGGTAAAAGCAAGAGAAAGTCAGGAGGAAAAATAATAACGGAATTTAAATTTATTCTACCTGCCTGAGTAATTGGTGTATGTGGTCAGCCACGCGCTCAACTTTTCAGCTTTTTTCTTTAATTTGTTTGTTTTTTTCATAACCAGTTATGAAAATCTAACAGCTTGGTCAAATTATATTTTAACAAAGAGTGTTTGAATCAAACTTTTGATTGTGCAGAATAACAGAACACAGTTATGAGAGTTAAAACTCGCTTTGTTTCTCTATATAATCTCCTGCTACATTAATGCACTTATCCCAGTGTTTCACTAGTGCTCGAATACACAAGAGAGATGATTGCACTGCCTGCTTTACGTTTGAAATACTGGCCTCCCAGGAACTCCTTAAACATGTAGAAATGGTTTGGAGCGAGGTCAGGACGGTACGAGGGATGTGGCAATAACTCTCAGCAGAGTTCCTGTAATGTGCAAGCATGATTGTGTGCACAGTTCCCACAGGCAGATGTGTGACAAGTGACAAGTTATCCATCAGTTTTCAGAGATCAGGTGTCTTCTTGCTGAATATTCATGGGAAAGACTGCAGTGGGCTCTGAGCTACATTGGCTGGGACCGTCATTAATTGGCATACGAACTGTTTAAATTATTTGCACCATTTGTACTCTGCTTGAAATATTTTGTAAAAGTCAATCGGTTTTATAGCTTAATTCACAAGAAATTTCATTTCAGGAATTGACTTAAATGGTGTTTGACGTTACTTTAATAATATGTTGTACATTCGTATCTGAATAGTTCCTTGTCATTTCGCTTAAGACTTCCATTGACAGAAAATCACTGGCTGTGACAAAACATTAACACTGGTGACTCCTTCCAGGACCATCCACTCACACAGTACAGGCAATTTAGAAACACTAAACCGTCTCCAATGCATGTCTTAGGACTGCATGACGAAATCAAAGTACCGTGATGAAACCCACCAAGCATGAGGAGAACATGCAAACTACATGCATCCTGGAGGTCCGCGACAACTATAACCACTAAGCCACAATGCCACCTACTGTATATATACTGCTCAAAAAAAATTAAGGGAACACTTAGTCCCGGTTTGACTTGAACGCCCCTCATACTGTATGTGTATGTAAGGCTCAAGTCAAACCAGGACTAAGTTTTCCTTAAATTTTTTGTGCAGTATATATAGTAATAACATACTATGTATATAATATCAAAATTACCTGCCATGGTGTTTGACTAAGAGTGAATTAGTCTATTTATTTATTTTCATTGACTCATTTAGCATAATCGCTCATCATACATGCCTAAAGGTTTTACGGAATTATGTTAAAACAAACCAAAAAAAGACAAGACAATGTGATTAAAATCATTCTGATTAAAGTTTCCAACTTAACTGTTTACATTGACGTTGATCTCATAAGATGTGTTTATGTGATCCAGATTTATTCTGATTATTAGTGGAATATTAGGTTCCATGTAGTGTAAATGCATCTAGGGACGCTTTGGTAGCTGTGGGTTTGTTCACCCTTTCATCAAGCTTGAATCTTTTGTTAATGATCCATAAATATAATATGATAAAAGTCAATTGTGTAAGATGAACAAAACACAACAGATTGTCAGGTTTTTGATAAATAATTTACCTCGGCGATGTAAGAGCATCATGTCAGACTTGGACACTGATGATTATTCTTCGACACGCCTGCGGTCATACTTTATCTCTTACTTATTGAGGACTTCTATACCGCAATACATAAGTACAGGATATATTCTCACCTAGTCCATGAATGAATACTGCATATGAATAATATAACATCTGAGTAAATCATTTAGTAGCATTCTGTAACTGATGATAAAAAGTAGTGGACTCGGACGGTTAGATGCTGGACATGAAAAATATCTAAGAGCTCCCATACAGTATCTAAGAGCATCAGGTTATTTATGAGAATCCGAGTTTATGTAAGTGACGTGACCTCTGAATCCTTTGAGCTTTCAGAACAGGAGGTGTATGGAGCAGTGTGTGTGTGTGTAGAAGTGGGAGTGCTATGGGACTCTTTAAGGGTGAAGAGAGGCTCTCACGCTCACTAAGTGGAGAGTTTAATTGAATTACAGCACGGTGGATTTTTCACTCAGGGCCCGATGAGACACAGCCTCCAAGGAACGAGCAATAATTAGGCACGGCACCGAGTTAACTTCTCCAATTAAACTCCTGTAATTAACTACGAGAAAAGAGAGAGAGAGAGAGGGAGAAAGAGGGAAGAAAGAGATGTAGAGACTGACAGACAACTTTGAGTGTGTGAGACAGAGACGGAAAGTTTGCAAAAATGACAAATTAGAATTGCATGGTTGCATCTTTTCTTCCGCTGTGAGTTGCGCAGTTTCAGTGTCTTCTTTCTAGCCATCAGTGCTTAGATGCTTTACAAATGTGTCCTCATTAACGAGTGCATGAGACAGAACGGTGTCCAGGGGACAAAGCTGTGTATAGAACCACCAGATAAAAGCTTCATTAGTAACGGCTAATAATGCCTCTCTTAGGCCATTCACACAAAAATATATCGGTCACAGATGTGTGTGTGTGTAAATATACTCTACTGTACACATACACATACACACACAAATATGTACTGTACAGTATATATGCACACAACTTGAAGGTTGTCTGTCAAAGACAGTAGTTTGAGTGGAAAATAAAAACGCTTCGTGTCTATTAGCTGTTTCATAAATTAGGCGACTAATACATTTACTAGATGCCACGTAGTTACTGAGGTTCGCTCCTCCTGAAATTCTGATTGACCCTGATGATTCCAGGACGAATTCTGACCAATCATGTTTGTGCCTAAAGGCTTTTTGTATAAATCCCAGGCAGGATTCCCCTGAAGGGGAATTGGGACATATCTGCTGTTCTAAAACAAATTCTAACCAACGCTGCTTATGCCTTAAGGAATTCTGACCAACATTGTGCTTTTTTAAAGGAATCTTGACAAATCCAGGATGCCCGAAGCATTTAGACCAATCCATCTATTCTGGAAGAAATTATGATCAATCTATAACGGTCCTGAATAAATGCTCACCAATTCCCACATGTACTTGACGGAATTCTGACTATTCCTGGCTGCTCCCCATGGATTTCTGTCCAATTTTGCACCAATTCTGTCTGTTTCCTGCTATAGTGTATTTTTAATCCTAATTCTCCCTAATTTAGTTGTATTCAATTCCTCCCACATTAAGCTACCACTATCACTCAGTCGAGAGGGCCGAAGATTATCGCATGTTTCCTTCAAACCATGTGACGCCAGCTGACCACATCTTTTCGAACTGCTCGCTCACGCACCGTTGGAGCCGGTGTAACACACTGGGAGGACAGCGTTATCCGCTCCTTCCGCTTGCATGAGCTCACAGACGCCCCTGATTGGCTGTAGAGCCGTGATTAATGTGGGAGCACTG
>JAOVVA010000016.1:12556279-12587890 GCA_028565275.1 Leiocassis micropogon
TCAGCTCACACGGGTTAATCTCCCACTTATCTACACACGCGCACACACACACACACACACACACACACACACACACAAACACACACACACACAGATGAGATGTGACAGTGCTAACCACTAAGCCAAAGACTGAAAGAAAGAGTCAGTACTTAGTGTATATCGTACAAACTCTTACATAGTACGCCCTCTAATTATTCCCAGTCTCACTGCTTACGTAACTCACCGGCGCTGAAGCGTTTAGAGCCCATGCAGGACCTTCTCATCCCTGTGAGATGAGGAACAGAAGCTCTAATTAAAGGTGTTTTAAACAATTTAAGACACAACACTGTACCACTCACGGGTAGTCTCAGTTTCTTGCTCTCCCTCTCACTGTGTCACTCTCCTCTCTCTCTCTCTCTCTCTCTCTCTCTCTCTCTTTCCGCCATCCCACTATGTCGTAAAGGTGTGATTGCACAGATGGTGTAGTGTAAATAACGGGAGATTAAAAATATCCACATGCATGCACACACACATAGACACATACACAACGTAACATCTGCATATAGACAAATTCCTTATGCTTTTTAGAACGTTGCATACATTCATCCACGACATTCAGTAAGCATTTGTCGGGTGCCAAGATCGTTAAACTGTAATAAATCAAAACTATTCTGCTGTAATTATACTTATTATTATTCTTATTCTTATTCTTCTTCTTATTATTATTATAATATGTTACTAGAATGTCCTTTATACAACTTTACTAGAAGAACATTATGGAAGCAGTGTTAATATTCTCATAAACAATATTTTCTTGTAAGTTCTGTAAGTACTTTGCATGTGTGTGTGTTGGGGATGGTATCCAATTAGCTTGCTGTTCAGTGTTATTAACTATCACAGCAGTCCTGGCCACCTAACTGACCTACAGAAATGCAAAAAAACACACACACACACACACACACACACACACACACACACACAGAGTTTAAATATGTGTAAATTTATAGCCAGGTGAACACAACAGCAGCTAATTACAGCCTAGTGTTAAAGAGTGTGAGTGAGCACGAGTGAGCGAGAAAGAGAATGAGAGAGAAAAATGAGGATGATGATGATGATGATGATGAAGGAGGATGAAAAAGCCTGTAAATGCTAATGCATGTGTAACCTTAAATATAGACATGTCCTTTCTTCCTTCTTTTCTTACACTTCCTATTTTCTCCAAGGACGTGTGTGTGTGTGTGTGTGTGCGTGTGCGTGTGTGTGTGTGTGTGAGCGTGTGTGATGTGTGAGTGCATCTGCCCAGAACTAGGCTAAATCAGCAGGTGTATGTGTCAGACTGTCTACCTGTGGCAGGGGAACAGCAGGTGTGTGTGTGTGTGTGTGTTTGTGTAAGTATGGGATATTTTTATATCCCCTCTTTATGTCTTGGCTCGCTTGGACTCCAGGTGGGGGCATCCAGTCTTATGTGTGTGTGTCTATGTATGTGTGTGTGTGTGTATGTGTGTGTGTGTGTGTGTGTGTGTCCCAGTTCACAGTGGAGGCCCAGACGATAGGACTAATTCCAGAGTCTGGCCTCATTCAGTGGTTCTTCAGCATTAGGAATGGAGAAACACAAGCACATGGAACAGTAAAGAGCTGACTGACTCCCTGTAGGGAAACTGAAAGGGCAGATTTTTTAATACTGCAGCAATAGAAACAATGTGGCAACTTTACTGGTGCATGATCAACTTCAGTTTAAAAATTCTGCAGGACTGTCCTGAAATAAACCTTGCAGTTCTCTGTTCCAGTTAAGTGTGATCGTAGTCTATAAGTGCTTAGACACCAGGCCAAATAAAAGATTCATTGCTGATCGATTGACTGTAAGGTGTGCGTTAACTCCTGATATCAGTTCACGACTAAACTAGACCAGATTAAGAACTCAATACAAGCCTTAATCGATGTGCCTGAAGCTTTATAATCGAGCTGGAACATGGCGACAGCCACGGCTAACATTTTAAGCTTTGCCAATATTGTACCACAGTGCTGCTTAATTCTTAAATCAGATTGGTCAGATGGTGTTGATCAGCAGCTACAGACTTGTATCCATCCATCCATCCATCCATTCATCCATGCCTGACATATGCAGAGTTGCCAGAGCTCTGGAGCCTATTCCAGGGAACTCAGGGCACAAGACAGAGTACATCCAGGAAGCACACACACACACACACACACACACACACACACACTCCAGGTCATTTGGAAATGGCAATCAACCTACAACGTATGTCTTTGGACTGTGGATGAAAACTGGAGAGCCTGGAGGAAACCCACCAACCAAACGAAGGACATGGAAGTACTAAAATTATTGTAATGACAGCTAATTCAATGAGATTATGTGGTGAACGTGCTAAATAATCTATTAAAAATGTGTTGTTACTTAACAAACAGAAAGTTGAAAAGACAGAAGGCAGAGTTGGAGGTAGCAGAGCTGAAGATGTTGAGGTTCTTTTTGGGAGGCACAAGAGTGGATAGGATCAAGAATGAGTCCATTAGAGGGGAACAACCCATGTTAGATGTTTTGGAGATAAAGTCAGAGAGGCCAGATTGAGGTGGTTTGGACATGTTCAGAGGAGAGATTGTGAATATATCGGTAGAAGGATGCTGAGGGTGGAACTGCCAGGCAGGAGGTCTAGAGGAAGACCAAAGAGGAGATTTATGGATGAAGTGAGGGAGGACGTGAAGTTAGTTGGTGTGAGAGAAGAGGATGCAGAGGATAGGGTTAGATGGAGGCAGATGATTTGCTGTGGTGACGCCTGAAAGGGAACAGCCGAAAGACAAACAAGAAGAAAGTTACCATTATTTTTCATTTTGCAAAGCTTTTTTATTCACTAAGGAGTCTCCAGTGTGAGGCCAATGTGAGACATATACATGCATGATTGGATGAGATTCTCCCATGTGCATTACTATTCAGCTGCCATATTACTTGAGACTAAACTCGACCCCACCTTGCTATTGAACAGGAAATTAAATTTGTAGTATTCGAGTAACACCATGAATGCGATATTTCAACCTGTTCAACTAAAAGAAATGAAACCAGCGAAGAAAATATAAGTTCTGACACTTATTTGTTCCATCCATTAACTAAACCAGCAGATTCTAATTAGCACAACTCTTTAGACGGACAGGCTCGGTCTAATTAGTAACATCACCTGTTTTTGTGCACCGAGAGAACTATAATACATTGCCATATGTTGTCATGTATAATACTTTGAGTCACCACTGTGTGTATTTATATTGTATACGTACTGTATTATGGTCAGTCAGTACTTTTTCAGTCAGTATGCCAGCACACCATAGTGTGATTTATTCCTTACCTAAAATAAGCTTCGTCTTATTACAATTTTTTTTTTTTTACATTTGCAATTAATGCTAGAAAATCTTAACAGATGCTATATCCACACCATGCAGGCAAAATCTGGCAGCAATATTTTTATTAGCAATCTGCTTAACCTGAGTTCGGTGCCAGCAGCAATGTAAAAAGGGAAAGGTAAAATATATCTAAATCTAAAAAGAAATGTTGAAAACATTTGTGTAAAACTTTGTGTATGTGGCCAGAAAAGACAACCTGGCCATTATTTCTACAACCTTATGGTCAAGAACAAGACCATATTGAACTAAAAAAAAAAAGGGCCAAAACCCTGAGACAAATCCAAGTACAAATCCCAAGACAAGGCCATGTCAGTACAGGAAGCTTCTTCATCATTCAGGTCTGCGTGATGCTGGATTCAGTCTTAACCGTGATGGAAGCAACGAATGAGCTGTGACTACATATTATGTACACTAGCGGTAACATGTCAAATATTCATGCAAACATCACTTAGATCATTCACTTTCCAGCACAAAGAGGGAAGAGTGGATCGATCAAACACAAATCTGCCTCCCTGCAGCGTCCATGCGGCGTCTTCATGACAGCTTTTTTTCAGCAGATAAAAATCGATAACAAAAGCCGCAGGGGTGTTCTCAGTGAAAGTTGAGCAGCAATTATCCGTTATCAACGATTCCGGATTTTTCCACATGCCCGCTTCATCTTCTGAGCTTTAGTAACAAGGCTATTCTTCAGCTCTGTGACTTTTTCGACATCAATTTCCTTTCACAATAACAGGCGCGTTTGTGTCTTGAATAGAGTTTTTTACATTTCTAATTTAATAATAAAAAGGAATCTCTCAGGTTTTACTTCATTCAAACTCATTCTGCACCACTTTTCCTGTAAAGGGTGACAGGAGGCTTCTGGGTCTATCTCAGGGGACTCGGGGCAGAAACAGGGTACACTCTGGGGGGACTGTGGGAGGAAACCCCACCAAGCATGGGGATAACCATAGGTTATTTATATCCATGTTTTCTCATATAAATGTTTATAGACGGACTGAATAATTAAAATATATTAAATAAACAGAGTGTAATAATACAGAAATAAGATATTCCACATATATAATATTCTTAAATTTATGATAATATCTGTACTAGTACAAAACCATTTCAGGAAATGAGAAAAAAAAAGAAAGAGGGAAAGTGAATGGAAAAGTGCATGTTTTATTACCGCTAATTTAAAATGCATTGTAATGTACAGGCTGCAAAAGTGCAAAATTTATTTATGGTGTTCTTTATTATGGACAATTAAAAATATATAACCCTATAAATCCAAACCCTTTGTATCCGAAGCTTGGGTAAAAAGAACAGGAAGGCAACGCCACATTACAAGCCGTATACAAGAGGGCATTTGCATGTCATGACAGATCACATTCAGAATTACTTTTGAATAAGTGCCTTTTATCTGGCTCTAACGTGGACACGTCCTTTGAAAACACATCTTACTGGTCCTTTATTTCAAATGTGATTTTAGCAAAAATCTGCTTGGGATTTTGCTCTGGAGGACAACAAGCAGTTACCTGCCAGGTTTGTTGAGGTCCAGAAGATGGAAGAAAGCCAAGCACCTTGTTTTAGATGTTTCAGCAGCTATTGCTGGCACTGCCAGTGCTTACTGATGATGATGTCAGCATCCGATGCATGTGCAGCTGCAAAAAGTGACATGAATTCAGATCCTCACATTCTCATGACCGTGTATCGAATATGTATCTGATTCAGGAACACTTTGAGGTGACTCAAAGACATCAGATTTATGTGCTCAGACAGGGTCACATTAGGGTATCTAAAAAAAAAAAATCTTAATTCTGTCACTTTTCACTTCAGGACAAGACTTAATACATAACATTTAAACATGTTGAGGTAATAAGCCAATCATAAGACACGGTAAAGACAGAACAAAGCAACATAACCATGAGATTAAAAACGCATATGGTACGAATAGAAAAAAAATCATTTGAATGAAAAAGGAAACTGGACTGATTTTAACGACCATTAAGCTGCAAACATGGCAACCCATCATTTTCACCCTTAAGCCTTCTTGCTTTGTACTGCATTAACCGACTCCATGGACATTAGTAATGCGTGTAAGGCAACATGCATTTCTGTCTTCACTACACACATAAGTCTCCCAGGGAGGATGTAAGCAGCGTCTTAGCAAATTATGATTGAAGCCTTCGTTTTTTTTTTTTTTAATTAATAATCTGACAAGCTAGTGTAACTCCCGTCTGTGATGTGCATGCAAAGTCCTTTGTTTTCAAAGGAAACATGAAAGTGTCAGGCTGAAGGCTAATACAGCTGCATGCTAATACTCTCCTCTCTCTCTTCTCCAGGTTAATATTAGCCTCATTTAAATGCAGCTCCTCCCCCGTCAAAGGCTCATGCCATTAAAAGATAATCGTGACGGAAAGCCGGCTTGAACTAATGCGCTTCTGTTAATTTTTCCGAAACTGTCCTGTACACAAACGACTCACGGCTGAGTTTACCGTCAGCAAGCTTTTCAATTAAATCCGACCTTGGACAAGGAGTGAAAGGCCAGGAACGGGCTACGCTTGGGTGACTCCAATATGAAAAGTAATCTGGTGGATGATCAGATGCTGTTTACGGTCTCTATACAAAACCTTCTTTTCAATGGGGTTTAATCGAATTTCCTCAAGCATTAATCAGTTAGTTGTGGTACAGTAATAAGATTGACGAGATCAAGGTGAGGGAACGGAGGAGTTGGGGAAAGAAAGCATTGAAATTCATCATCTTACTGTAAGAATCACACAGGACAGACTGAGGGAATGAACAGGGTTCGTACAGTCAAGAAAATCCTGGAAAAATCATAAAAAAAGGAAAAGAAAAGTCATGAGATTTTTATCAACATTTTGGGGTTGTGTGGCGTCTGTAAGCATACTTCTCATAAGATTCCATGGTTTATTCTCCTCACATTTTGGCTACATAGTCACATAGTTACCAACTGTCACATTACATGAACTGTCGGTTGCCAGCTTCGCCAGTCGCGGAAGGACATGTTTTGGTGGAGCTAAATAAATGGATGAATAAGCAAACAAATCATAATTTGTTGATAATAAATGGTGTTTGTCGAACCGTGGTATAAAAGCAATATCACATTCGACATTGTGCTGTCGTGCTGCATATCAGCACCTTTGTGATTCTCAGGTTCCGCTTATACTTATACTGATATTCAGTACAACAGCACTCCCTCTCAAGTGACACTGCTTAAATATAACAGCTGTAAACATTCATTCCCTCATCAGATTCTCTTTTTTCTCTTTTGTAAGGATAACAATACAAAAAAAAGAAAAAAAAAAAAACCCCACAGAATTACGATTTTTTCCAACGTAGAAATGGATAAAGCGTTGGCGCTGGAGACTCCTTCCAGAAAATCTTCTCAATAATGTTTTATTAAACAGTACACACTGCTGTGTACGTCGGTGAAATAGAACAAAAAACATTACAGTAAGTGAAGGCGTAATACAAGCTTTTCTTAATATTGAACCCTGCAGGTGTTTTCTTGCTTCTTTGTGTGTTTATACTGTATGGCGGTAATTAACTTAATTTTATTTACTTCTCTCAGCAGGGCTGCCTCTGATTAAAAAAATAATAATTGAAACAAAGATTAGAAGTTAAAACTAAAAGGGCACTTCCTTCGGTCATTCTGGTTATGTAATACAATGAATGTTTTTGATTATGACCTTTCTAATTAAAGATTTGCACGGTCCAGTTTGCAAATGTGTACTGCATCGGAAAATTTAATTATTAAGACTCTATATAGCCAAACATCCGTGGACAGCTGACCATCACACCCCATACTGTTGCCATAAGTTTGTAGTACACACATACATGCTTTAAATATCTTTGTATGCTGTAGCAGAGCTCCGACCTCAATCCCACTGAACAAACACCTTTGGGATGAACTGGAACACTGATTGAACCCCGGGCCTCCTTACCTTACATCAGTGCCTGACCTCAAAATGCCTGAATTGGAGCATGAACAGTCACAGTCTAAAGAGTACAGAAAAGCCTTTTCAAAAGAGTGGAGCTTATTATAAAAATGAATATAAAGAACAACTCTATGGAATTTTTTTTTTGACCATGCAGTGTGTTGTGGCTTCTGTAACCTGACAAAGGCCACTACTAGTCACCTTTGTCTTCCTATCTTTGTTTTTCGCCAAATATTGCACTCCCATTAAAACATCCATCTTAATATTGCATCTCTCTATTTCCGGTCAATCACATCACGAGACATTTATGAGGGATTTCAACATTTCTGATGATATATTGCTGAGGCTAGTAAATGCACATACACTGCCTGGTGAAAAAGAAAAAAGTTGCACACCTTTAGTCTTGATTACAGTGCGCATTGTGGTGGCAAGTTCATGTGTGAAGATGATTCCTCGTGCTCCCAGAACCACTCTTTTACAATTTGAGTCTTTGAATATGTGTGTGTCATCAAGGAAAAAAACTCCACAGATGTGTTAACCTGGACATTTGGTACATCATCTGACTTTTATTGCCACAATGTTGCTGAGCCTTGACCTGACCAACTGAAGCGACCCCAGATCATAACACTGCCTCCAGAGGCTTGTACAGTGGACACGATGCGTGATGGGTACAACACGTCATGCTCTTCCTTTCTTACCCTTCTGTGTATGGAGATGCTCTTACTTCCACTATTAAGCAAAGGAATGGTTTTTACAGTTCATTTTTTACCATGCAACTTCACCCAGTGTTCAAGTGATCTCCATTTATGATTTTTCTGACAACATTTCAGCCACAGTTCACCAAATTCAGTTAATGGTTCAGCACTATCCTTCCAAGTTTTGATAATGTGTTGAGTTCTTATCCCAAGTCCAGTAATTTCAAATCTCCTTAGTTGTTCTCTTTGCTTGATCCAGCAGGAGCCATCCTGACCTCACTGTGAATAATTTCTACATGCTTGAGCCATTAAAGGAGGAGTTCCTGGGAGGCCAGCATTTTAAGCAAGGAGTCCGATCATGGCTCGCACATAATGAGAGAACTTGATGGTATCCAGGCAATAGCGAAATGCTAGGATAAGAGCATTTGTGTAGCAGGGAATTATATAGAGAAATAAAGGTAGTTTTTACTTTCATAACTGTGTTCTGTGATTGTGACTGTGATTTGATTTGAGTGCCCTACAATATTGTAGAATATACTGTCAGTCCAAGTTCTGTTTCAGGAGGGTACTGGCACTGATCAAGCAATTAAGCATTAAGGGAACATGGATATATACGCGGTCAGACATTGTGCGAATGAATATTTTGTAGGTTGATATTCTGTCATTTTTGATGCTGTATTTGCAACATTATATTTGGGTGGTTCGTTCAACAGCATCCCAAAGTCATTATCATTTACTCACTTACTCATCGTCTTTACCGCTTTATCCTGTATTCTGGAGCCTATCACAGGAGACTTAGGGCATGAGGTGGGGTACACCCTGGACAGGGTGCCAAACTATCGCAGGGCACACACACATTCACACACTCACTCACACACTACAAGCAATTTGAGAACAGCAATTAGCCAAATCTGCATGTCTTTGGACTGTGGGAGGAAACCCACCAAGCACGGGGAGAACATGCAAACTCCAGGCACGCAGAGACGGGAATCGAACCTGGCTGGAAATTGAACCCAGACCCTCTAGGTGCAAGGTGACAGTGCTCCAAAGTCATTAGCCGATGTTGTCTTTTGGGTGGACAACATCGCAACCTACTTCTAAGTCCACGATTACGTCATTCAGCATTATGGTTGCAGACGGGAAGCTTAATTCACAGATACTTTTACCTAAAGCCATAGAGTTTCAGCTTTTATTAAGGTAAAATAAAAATGTAGACTTACAGGCACTTAAAACAGACTCTATTTGATTTGCTGTCATAACAGCTTTTTCCCCATGACTGACAGTTGAGGAAATCACAACTGCACACACATATGCACACACCAAAAGGTCCACCTCAAATTCCAAAACGATAGAGGAAGTTGAAAGGAATCAAAGAGAAACACATGAAAAACTTTTCTGTAGAAAGAAAAATACTAAATTTTTCTGTTTCCTTCCAGATTCATCCCAGTTTTTCAAAAGGAGTTGAGGGAAGAACAAACAGAGAGATAATGAGGCTCAAGGTGTACTGGAATGTTTCTGAACAAACACTGGCAAATTTGTAAGACTGCGGAAAGTTGTGAAAGTTATGATTAGGACAGGGGATGGGCTTTTCTTATGATTTTTCTTCTTATGCTGACACTCACATCGCTCATGAACAGGGGCAATCTGGACTCATCAGACCACATGACCTTTTTCCATTGCTCCTAAATCCAGTCCTTATGCTCCCTAGTAAACTTAAACATAGCTGATTTCTACTGCTGATTTTTTTACATTGCATTTTCCCCAAACATTTAAGTGACCTTCTATTAGGGTTAGTCTTGATAGTACATTCTTTTAATAATAATTTTTCGGACAGTTCATAACCCAATTCAAGTAATTTAAATGTTACAGCCGTTATGAAACAATTACTTTTTTCGGTTAATACTGCAGTGAATCATAGGGAAAAGAATATCACCATCCCTCCTCCCCTGAGTGTGTGAGCAATTTTGCTCTCTAGAAGTGCTAATGCAGATGGCTGTGGTACTGCCAGGATTCAAACTCCTGATCTCCTGATGATTGGGTGAATTAAGACTCTCTCTGGAAAAGCCATGCTGGGAATTACATTTAACGTTAGGCTTATGGTCGTCTAACAGAAAAGCTATTTTTGCTTACATGTTTATAAATTATGTATGAAATTGAGGATGTTATCACCAAGTTGTTTTTTTTTAATTTTTTATGTGTGTTACTGTTTGGCTGGAGATGATGATGATCTTGTGGCGTATGACTTGGTGAGAACACACTTCAGAAATAGATGCAAGGCAATGTGTTAATGGATCCACAAGGTATTCTTTCCAATTATCCTGAAACATGAAAGCAAAAAGCACTCAGCACTGAGTGCAGTACACACTCCCTTGCAGCAAGCATGCTTTAGCTATTTCCCCAGCAAAACTCAGAGAACCTTCTGTCACCTCCCTGCTGCTTTACATTAATTCATTAAATCCCCAGCACTGCCTCCAGTCCATCATCTCACCAACCAGCTCCATGACAAATACATTCGGCTGACACCGCTACTCTAGTGCCAAACCTACTGCAAAAAAATGCAGCTGAACCTAAACCCGAGCTTGTTTATATTCGTTCAGTTTCGCATTAGGACTTTGGAAAAGTTGTCAAGCCCAGAAGAGCGGGCTGTTTGACTAAGCCATGCTCTGTCTAGGCTGAGGATACAGGATGAATAATGGATGAGCGTGTGATGATTGAGCCCTTACCTGTTTAATGAGGACTCCAAGAGATGCGAAAGTATTAACCTCCTGAGACCCGGACTCTACTGTTGTGAACATTGCATTTTCTCCTCACTGTTTCTTTTTATTCGCTCCTGATAACTATGGACATAATCAATGTCTTCAAACAAAAAGGATTAGATACCTGGAATCATTTATACCAGTAAAAGAAAAAAAATAAGTCTTACATACCAATTGAAGATCATACAAGTACAATATATATAGAATAAGTTGTTGGTCTTTTGGCTGTTCCTATCAAGGGGTTGCGACAGCAGACCATCTGATCCGCACACAGGATGGTTTGGGCACTGGTTGGGAATTGAACTGATAGAAAAGAATGTATTTGGGAGAAATCATGTCATGTCGTCCTGAGAGGATATTCAGGTCTCAAGAGGTCAATATAGCAATTCATTAATTAACCAGGAAGAGCATATAATACAGTGCAAAGGTCTGGGCTACCAAGTGGAAAGCATTTTCATTATTTAACAAAGACTGGTTTCATGCAGATCCCTCACTCATCCAACAATATGTATTATTTAAAACCTACACTATATAAGAAATCAATCTATGAAATGTGCTCTTTTTTTAAACCACATACAGTAGCACTTACTGTATGTGCAGCACTCTGGGGAAATATTTCCTTTTTCTTTCTGAAGATAGTATAAATATTCCTGACGAACCTCGGTGCCCCTTCCTAACCTTAATAACAGACTCTAACCAAAATAGTTTTTGTATCATATCAGGTCATATGTCATGTCATGTCATGCATGGTGTCATTTTCGCTTCACTCATAACCCACCCCGAGCACATCCTTTCGAAGTCTCATGAATTTGTATTTGTACTTATTTTGTTTTTTATTTTTTGTAGTTTGGAATGCGTGAAAAAAAAAAGTACCATCAATTTCCTTTTTTCATTTACAATACAGTACAATGAGGTGTGCAAACTTTTGCAGCGAACTAAATAACCCATTTAGACAGTGAATTTGGCCATATGGGAAACAATGGGCACGGAACACAGATATGAGTGGCGTGACAGATGATAAAACAGTTGGAAGTAATGGGTCTAAATGGGCACAAAACAAAAGGAGGAGCATGTCGTGTTGTGTGGTGGGTCAGAATGCAAGCAGCGGGAGAGCGCAGGGGAAACACAAAAATGCAAAGGAAAACAAGAAAAAGATAAGAGTCTGAAATAAAAGTTTTTTTTTGTCATTAAAAAAAAAAACACTTGAATTTTATATTTGTATATTTTTTTACCTTATATTTAGATAACTAGTATGTATCTCTGGGGACATGGTAACACCTCTGATTCCCAGTTACAGGTAGAGACTGATTTACATTGTTTTCCTTTTCGAAAGACAAACAAAAGAAGAATCATACACAGCTTGTGAGCAACTACAGCACACAACATACCCAAACAATGAGACATGCAACAGAGGCTTAGGCGCTAAGCAGAAATAGAACTAAATAGGGCCACAAATCAAGAGTGGAACACAAAACAGGGGTGTGTGATTAAGATTGAACGTGACGGGGCATGGTGTACTCTGATGAGGGTGATGGGTAATGAAGTCCATGCCGGCTGTATTAAAAATACTGAAACAGGTGCTTATATGAAAATATTAAGCATCTACAATAGATTTTTTTTAAAGATCATCTTTGTTAGAAATTAACATTTATCTAATTGGGTGAAACAATGCAAGAACATTACCTGCTTTTCATCCTTTTTTGCAATTTTTCGTATTGGCCAGCTCCCACAGCTCAGGGAGAAAATACGGCAAGGATGTGGTAGAAGGTGCTCTGGTCAGATAAGACCAAAATGTAAAAAACGCCACATGGACAGATGTGGACAGATTCTCCCATCTGAGCTGTGGATCTCTGCAGCTCCTCCAGAGTTACAGTACCATGGGCCTCCTAGCTACTTCTCTGATTAATGCTCTCCTTGCTCGGCCTGTCAGTTTAGTTGGACGGCCATGTCTTTGTAGGTTTGCAGTTGTGCCATACTCTTTCCATTTTCGGATGATGGATTGAACAGTGCACCGTGAGATGTTCAAATCTTTGGATATTTTTTTATAACCTAGCCCTGATTTTAATGCCCTGAGTTTCGTGATGCTGTTTGTTCACTAATATTCTCTAACAAACATCTGAGGGCTTCCCAGAACAGAGATGAAATTACCCACAGGTGGACTCTATTCACTAATGAGGTGACTTCTGAAGGCATTTATTCCCACTGGATTTTAGTTAGGAGTATCAGACTAAAGGGGGCCGAATACAAATGCACACCACACTTTTCACATTTTTATTCGTAAAAAGTTTTGAAAACCATTGATCATTTTCCTTCCACTTTACAATTTTAAAATGTGCCACTTTGTGTTGGTCTATCACATAAAATCCCAATAAAATATATTAACCTTTGTTTTCGTAACTTGACAAAATTTGGAAAAGTTCATGGGGTATGAATACTTATATAAGGCACTGGATTTAGCATGTATGTATTGGTTTCTTGCCTTAAAACACAGGCATAATTTACGCCGTACTGGTCACTCATAATGGTCAAGAACAACAACAAAGGACAACAGATCTACATGAGTGAGATAATGTAAATAATTACAGATGATGACCTCAGCCCTGCTCCTGTCTGCCTCCAGCACCCAGCCCATTCATTCCCATTGAGTCTTTCAGGATCCAGACCCCCCCCAAAATACTATTAAACTCCTTCTCAGATCATTGCCCTTAAAAGACATTGCATGTCTGTCTCACAGATCACCCATCTCCCTGCTTAGCGGAGCCAGAGCGATCCATTCCAGGGTTAATCACGAATAACCCCAGAGCAAGCATCCGAGTGGAACGCACTACAGTTCCAGGAACCATCCTAGCTGATTAAGTTTCTCTCACAGGTCAGCAGCTGTTAGATACACCATTTTTCCTCAACATCTCCTGAGGAGTGGTCTGAGAGCAAGCATTTCAGTGTGTTAGTGGATAAAGCAGATGGGAAGTAATCAACGATGTGCAGAAACAGTACATTCTGAAGTATTTTAGCCTTCTTATACACAGCAGGTTACCGAGAATAACACATGGTACAGTGATCAACAGACTTTAACATACTGATGATTGCACGCTTTTTTTTTTTACTTCATTTATTTGGAGCGTCAATTACATTGGAATGAGAATACTAATATAAACCTGTGGAAAATGAACCAACCAGACTTGAGAATTCATTATTGCTATGGTATAACCTCAATATAAGATGGAGGTGACACACTTAAATCCGACCATGTCTGAGAGAGAGAGACGCAGAAGACGTCTCAGCTCATTTGGTTTTTCCTCATCCATCCATCCATCCATCCATCCATCCATCACTGGGAGGAAGGCTTCTGGGCTGCATGACCATGAAGGAAAGATGATGGAAGAGATGGAAGGGGTGCTAAATTGAGACGATCGCATGATGTGATGCGTGTCATTCTGTGTGATCGTTCACTTTGAGCGACAGCTTGTTTAGAGTTAGAAGTGTTTATGTGAGTGCTTTTGATATGAAGTTATTTTTAAGAAACATTTCTCAGACGTTTCGTGACTGCCATTAGATGGTGGGTTGGCTATAATTTGCTGGTAAGGTGAGGAATGACACACCAAGCTGCCTGTCATGCGTTGCAGTTGTGGTGTTTGTGCCTGACACTTGGGTTACTACATTTACATTTGGCTTGGTTTTCTACAAAGTGACTGACATAAAAAAAATAAGGATATAGTTGAATGTTAAGGGTATTCCCTGAGGACCTAACATTGACACCATGTCGGTTCTGTGATTTTCAAACAGAAATCGTGCCCAAAACGCAATTATAAAACCCACTCAATATTGCATTGTGTAATATTGAGTGGAACTCACAAATGTAGAACAAAGCCGCTGCAGTGTGTGCCTTTAAGCAGCATGCGGCATTCCACTATTGGACTAGGCATGGCGTTTACCACAACAGTATCAACAACTAGTGACGTCTACCAGGCGCATCGGAAATACCTTCACACACCACTGCTTTCAAGACAATAAGGGCAGCTGAATGGATTGTTGAGGTGCGAGAATTGCACATTTACATCACTAACTGAACACAGCACTCAAATTCACATTAATTTCTCACTGACGACACGCTTAACTAAGTTGGCTGCAAGTCCCACCTTTGTCCTTTAGAATCCTGTCCTATGTCACAGCTGTGGCGACCTAACCAATTGTAGCCAAAGTTGAATTCGGAAAGAACGGTTATTTGTACTGTGCCTCTAAATGCGAGAAAGAGTCGTAAATTGTCTGTTGAACTCAGAAACAACATTTTTAATGCCACCCATACAGAAAAGTTTGGCGCTGCTGATCAGCCTCAATCTCAGCTAATCTTTGAGTTAATTGTTTTTGATGCACTACAGCCTTAGAACTAATTAAGTGCAGTGGGGTTTGTCTAATCTACTCTATATATGATATCTGTTGTCTGATCCACTCTATTTAAGATATCTGTAGTCTGATCTACTTTATATAAGATATGTTCAGTCTGATCTACTCTATGTAAGATATCTGTGGTCTAATCTACTTTATATAAACATACTGTATATGGGGTTTATGTTAGGTTTAAAAAGAAGAGAGTCCGAATTATTAAGTTTTAGGAAGAAAAATTATTCCCTGTTGAGTACATCACACTTCGATATACTTACCGGCTGAATTTCTAACCAGGCGAGACGGACAAACACACATGCACACATGTCTGAAGATCTCAGATGCCCTGTCTATAAGATATCTGTTGTGTAAAAGTTAGTGGGCCCTTTTTTCACTATATGTTTTTTTTTGTGTTAAAACATAATAAAAATAATCTGATCATAGTGGCAAATAAACCTCAGATGAACAACATACAGTATAACTTTTCCATTTTTTTTTTTTAGTCCAGACCCCAACTCAATTGAAATGCTGTGGTGGCACCATAAGAGAGCTGTGCAAAAGCGAATGCCTTTGCCTCAATGCATTGAAGGAATGTTGTGAAGAAGAATGAACCAAAACGATTTGAGCAACTGATAAATTATTATACAGGGAATGATTACAAGTTATTACTGATGAAGGTGGATCTAAAAGCAAATGTTTACTGATTCATGAGGGTACTTAGTTTAACACAGTGAAAAAGGTTATTAAGGTTGTATTTGCTAAATACTAAGAGCTGTGTTTTATTTTATTGTGTTTTTACCAAGAAAGAAAATGTGAACATGACTGTATGTGGTCTGATTGTCTCTATATATCAGTGGTCTGAGCTACTTTATACTGCATAAGATTTCAGTGGTATAGTATTACTCTACTCTATGTAAGATGTCTATAGTCTGATCTGCTCTGTATTAGATTGGTGTGCTCGTTATTAACTGTTTAAACCTCTCGACAGTGTGTCATATACATCACACATCTCAAGAACTCAGACCCCTGTTCTCGCCCCTTGACTACTTCCGCTCCTGGATAAACACAACATTAATGACCCCCCGATTCTGCCCCCGTTCCTTTCATACACAATGCCGAGGCGCAACAATGGTGCAATATTTCCCCCTGAACTGGCTGTGTGACAAGTGTCATTTAAGTTTTGAATATGTTTATGTACTAAAAAAATCGAAATGATTGGGTTGATTGATTCCTTAGCTTTATTCTACTGCACATGTGGTCAGATATGTCTTACTTTACTCACTCTTACCGGTCATGAGTTATAGTTTAGTTATAGCTAGATCTTTGACATCACAGCTTCTATATTTTACAACTAGCTTAAGAACTGAAAGGCAACATGAGAGACTCAAACTATTTGATTTTTTTTTTTTGACAAATTTTATACATAAAGAGAAAATATTTACTGGATTATAAAAAAGAGCTGTGCACCGGTAAGATAAGAGTCTCTGCATGTCGACATATCTAAGAAAGACACTGAAATCCCTAGAGTTCTAGCGACTACCACGGATCTCATCATTTTATTTTTTCCACCTCTTAACTTGCAGCTGATTTATACTTAGCATCCCGTCCTCTTCTGTTCCACCAAGTTGCAATTCATGAAGTTTAAAGAGGCAAACTTTACGGTAATTGTATTACCGTTCGTGGTGAGATTACAACTATAATCCTTATCAAGACATTTAGAACAAAAAAAACATTTAATATGAATTTTTTGGATTTTCTTTTCCTGAAATACACATATCCATACCTCACACACACAATTATAAAGACAGACATACACACCTATAGTAACAAACCTTACCCAAACCTTAAGTAACAAGCATAAAGTATAGTAAAAGAATAGGGCTAGAGTTAAGCTAGAAGCATAGAGCAACTGCCATTCAGCATCGGAAAGACAGAAAGAGAGAAAGAAAGAGAGAGAGAGAGACACACACAAAGAGACAGACAGCTAGAGACAAAGAGCCAATGCCAAAGACAGACAGGAAGACAGACCGGACAGACAGGAAGAAATAAAGCAATGTAGACAGAAAGATGAAGAGAAGCAGATGAATTGACAGACAAGACAAACTGTATACATAACTATATATATATATATATATATATATATATATATATATATATATATATATATAGAGAGAGATAGATAGATAGATAGAGAAGTTGAGAGAGAAAGGGAGTGGGAGTGAGTGTGAGAGAGGGAGTGAGAATTAAATTGCCGTAGCCTCCCTTCTTTGCCAATAACTTTGAGTTAAAACCTGCAATGGAGCACCGGATAAAACAGCTGCCAGCAATATGTTTTATTCATTACCAAACACAAAAAGCCACTTTTTTAATGCCTGACATTTGCTTGTATTATTTGCTGCCCAATTTTTTCCCCACTTACCCCCGAGAACTGAAAAAAAAAAAAGAAATGTCAGGGTAATAAAATAAACCAACAACACCGCTGTGATGAGAGCAACATCTTTTATCCCTTTCCCCTCAACTCTTTAATCTTGATTCGGAAGCGAAGAAAAAAGAAAAACACGTGCACACTTCACAGGGCTTAGACATGCTCTCATGTTTGCCGCCAGTGGCGGGGTTTCCATGGCAACCCCTGCCTAATATCCGGCGCAGGCTGGTGCGATACTCGCGAGTGTCAAGTCAAGATTACATGCTGCGTATAAGATGCTACGGGCATAAACGACCGGTCTTAAACATCAAAGTCCTACAGAAGTCGGTTCAGTTTCAAGTAGTGACTCGCTGCACTGTGAGGCTTCCCTTTGCTCATGTTCTTCTTATAAAAGGTTGAATGATTTTTTTTCAAGGTTTTCTTCCTTCTTGTTTCACACTATCTTGTATCCTGGTTGGTCTTTAACATGTCACTATCTCGACTGCAAATCAATAGCTACATTTACATGGACAATATTTCTTCAATCCAATTAAAAGCGTTGTGATCAGAGATTCCAAATTACTGTTCATGTGGACGATGAAGTAATAAGATTATGTGTTCAAAGAATCTGCTGGAAATAAAACAGAAGAAGTAGCTTCAACATTGATTAGGTTAGATTTCCCTTTTTCTGATTACAAGAATCCAGCCTCTTCTATGATTGGTTAGATGCTTTATTACTTATCAAATTGTAAGCCAATCCGTGTCCCTTTCTCAGCCAGAGACCCAGTGAATAAAGGTCTGAAGTAAAGACAGATGGAAGAGAGTGCTTCTCACTAAGTTCACAGATCAGGAATGGAAACAAAATTTCATTCCCGAAAACTCGTCACATCACCTAATATTTCCCCCACTTGGGGCAAACATGCACTGAAAGAATGCATTTATTCTGACAAGCCAGAAACTATTAGATCAAGTGTTTCCAGGGCTAATGTTATCAAAAGTTTGCTCCACCACCTCTCATTCTGAGTGAAAAAAAAAATCATTCCGGATCAGGTTAGACTGAGGTATTTATATGATGCAGTATTATTCCGATTGGGCTCTTACTATGATTATTTGTGGAATATTAGGCTCCATTTACACACACATATTGATAAACTCCACACGAAGTGCCTTGGGGAGCTGCTCTAAACTTGTGAATGCCTGGAGCATTCTTTTTTCATTCATTCTTTTCTTTTTTTAAAACTCCCAAACAGCAGAAGCTTCATGAATATTTGCAGAATTTCCATCTAACATAGAGTAGCGAACTGAACAGCCACAAGTTACTCACCAAAACGCCGTTTGTTTACACCAAGTTAATATCTAGCATAAACAGCATACTAGCATGCTAGCATAGCCAAGTGTAATTGTCACCAACAATCATACTACAGTAGCTCAAGCACATGTCTTCACACAGTAGCTCTATTTCATGTGAAGTAGGTTTTTATAACATTACATATGCAATTTTTACGATTATGAAGCTTTTCTACCTAGTTGCTTCCTAATTTTACTCACCACAGCAGCCTAGCTAGCTAAGTGTGGGCTAAACTGCTAATTATGTCAAAAATGTAACACAATTGAGAACTGAGTGAAATGTTCATTGTTTTAAAGTATGAAAAGGTCAAGAACACTGAAAGAGCATATGCTTGAAGTGGTCAACATATTTATAAAAACGTGTAATGTTTGAATTTCCTGATATATAGAAAAGTGAGCTATGCATTGATCCTAGCTAATCATTCACCTGCAGCAGGGGTCGTGAATGAAAATGTAAGTATATATAAGTGCAGTTAAAAATTTCCATAGCACTTTAATAATATTTATTGTCAACTTTTAGTAACTGTGTTATACATTAACTTTGAACTTTATTACATTTATTTATTACTTTATTAAATTTGAACTTTAATGGCCTTGTATATTTCCTTGTATATTTATGGAATACGAACATCAATCTTTAATCCATCTGTGAATCTTCATTTGCACACTGCTGGGGTATAAATGAATGTAAAAGGACTCCGATTGCTCTGTCACACTGGGCTTTCATGATAAGCAATATTGTAATAAAATTGTAAGTATGAAGTTTTACACTCCCTCACCTTGGACTGTTGCGGATATGTTTTCTGTAACGACCCTTTTTGTTTTTTGTCTTTTCATACCGGTGCATCACATTACTGCTTCTTATTATCACAGATTTTTTTTTTATTATGAGACACACTGGTTTTTAAACTTCCAGTAGGAAGAATAAACCAACATTATTCTGTCCATTAATCTCTGAAATTTTCCTTTTCTTGGAGTAAGCCATGCTCAGTCTGTTTCTTCCGCACACCATACACGGTAAACTATCGTGCTCATTGGCTCTGTTGAGTGACGCATACAGTATAGCTGCGCAAACCTCGAGGGAAAAAGCGCTAGATTACTGGTATATGAAGTATTCCCATTTATCAGAAAAGCATCAGGGTCCAGATAGTACTGTCACTCTGTCCTGATCCGGACCGTGGCCTGCCATTTAGTGATACATGTTCTACAGTTTAAACCACCTTGAAGAGGTTTTTTGAAATGTATTTTTAACAAAAATAAATTAAGACTGTCTTAATTTAGGCTTACTGTCTTGTTCTGCTAGCATGAAATATATTCCATCGTACCACCCAAGCATCATCTATGCACAGGAAACCACTTAAACACCAGGTGTCTAAGGTGGATTGATTACAGTGTAACATGTATACAAGTCTCTGTGTCATACAGGTGGACAGGTAAACCATAGCCAAAGGACAAGAGAAAGAAAGTGAGGTAAAGAAGAGCTGAGGAAACAGAAGAATCCTTCTAGGATGTCAGAGCTCAAGCAACTACATGACATGGGCTTCCTCTAGAACTGTCAGCTGAATGAGCGTGATTGTGTCAACCCCCTGAATCGCCATTAATTATACAGCCTAAGAGAGAGAACTATCAGGTATCAGGGAGCAAAGGAAGATCTGAAATAACCGAAGCTATTATTCATTAATATACAGAAATTGTGGATATGCAGTTGGGTGCAAAATTTGCTTTCCTTCAAGACTTTGAAAAGGAATTTAAGATTTATAAAGAAAATATTTTGTATTTCAGTTTTTAGAAATGTTTTTGTAATTATCCAAAGTAAAAGTAAAATGGTAAAACAGTCACATTATCTTAAGACCTCACTGGTTGGAATGAACATATGAGTGAATGAATGGGTATATGGAAGAAAGAATGTTAAATAAATAACATAAATAACACTTCAACCTTTATTATACTTTTGAACAGTTTTACTACTACACTATTACTACTACTAATTAATATAATAATAATACTTTTATTTTATTTTGTTATTCAAATTTTTTTTTTATTTCATAAAGGGTCTTACAAATAATAATATAAAAAATGACCAAAACTAATCATAATTATATGAATAATATTATAAAAGTATTTTATTAATATTCATGCTAGTAATAATAACGTGATATTAACAATGCAATTAAATCTGAACAGCAATAACAAAAATAACGGCAGTTAACAAACCATTAAGAGTTTAACAAGATATTTAACACGTCATTAAACAGAAAGAAGTGTGTGGGTGGATGGATCTGTTTGTGTGTCTGTGTGTGTTGGTGTCTGGTGTAGTTGGGAAGTTGTCATGTTCTGCCTCATAGGCAGTGGCACTGCTTCTGCTCATTGTTATTGATCTGTTCAATCTACAGGAGGAAACGGTTACATAAGCTAAATGATGACTGATAATCTGTCCTCTTTACACAGGTTTAGATCATGCTGGTGGTAGATCAGTGAGCAGATAAAACAAAACTTTTAACATTAAAATTTTTTACTTTAGCTACTGTAAATACTGTAGCATTTACTAACCATGAATTATTAATATACATATAGTAAAAAATAATTGTAAATGTTCTAGGCTATGTACAGATTCTGTGGGGTTAAGGTCTTATGTGAAGTAAACAGAGATTTAATTATTAAAGTTGATGTTTATTGGTACTTATGAAGCTTCAGTGCAGCTTTATTCCGTCTCATGGTCAGGCAGCTTTATTTTTTTCTAGAGATGTAAATTTAACAATCAAACCATGAAGCAATGAACCATTTTATGGACTAAACACTTAACACCTCTTCACTCTGAACAGACTTAAAACCTTCACATTAATATAACAGAACAATTGAGAACATTTGAAAAAAAGCATTATTTTTTAGTGAGTGTGAAACATCAGCTCTACTTCTCTTAATTTTCTGCTTCTAAAAGTGCAGTGAAGGCAAACCCTCCTCTTCAACTAATCTTTATTTCATTCTATGTAGCATTCAGCAAGCTAGACTAGTTAGGTAGCTGAGACTACCCATCATTCTTATGTTTCCATGGTGTTTTTTCCTCTTTGATTAGCTTCAACATGGCTTGCTTTTCTCCCTGACAAATTTCTGGTCTTCATGTTGGTTTATCCATTTTTTTTCCCAGGTGAATCCCTCAAACCAAAACCAGACATTCAGAGTTTTTAACTTATTAAACAACTGATTTAACTTGATACACCTGGGCAAGAAGAGACACCTCTCTGTAAAATATTTCAATATTTTTGATGACTTGAAAAATGAGTGAGTTCGAATTTTTAAGCTGTTGAACACAATTTGCTGTAAATATCAGAAAATGACTCTCTGTTCTCATATAACTTTTCAGCTTAAACCTAACTGTCTTTAATGTATAGCAAAAAAAAAAAAATTGGTCTTGCCATTCCAATACATTTTGCTCAGGACTGTATGTTAGCTTAGATTTTTATAACATGCATAACGTCTATTATTTCAGCAAATCCAGCAACTGCAACATATTTAAAGGAATGTTCTCCTTGTGCTTGGTGGGTTTCCTCCAGGTACTTCAGTTTCCTCCCACAGTTCAAAGACATGCACTGGCGTTCCATTGGCACCATTGGCATGGATTGGGACCCTGTCCAGCGTATACCCCTTCTAGTGCCCTAAGTCTCCTGGGATATATACACTTCCACGTGTATATAAAGCGGTATAGACGATGAATGGGTAAGTGAGAAAAGCTAGGAAACTCTAGGAAATGTATTATACTTCAGATTTCTCTAATTGTCTATAGTGGTTTAGCATTGTTTAAATCACTTTAAATCTTTATTTCACTAACAATGACAGTTAATGAACCAGACAATCATAAAAACATCTTTAAGTTGTATTTTCTGACACCATAATTTGTTGACTAAAAGAAATGATCCAGATCTACAGCTTGTTATTTAGACTAACAACTTTAGTTGTACAAACAGGCAGCAAACTGCATCTTTCTCACTCAAAGAATTACGAAGCCAATTAAGAAGGCAATGTGGATTTTGGCACACTGTAACGATCTGACCCACTGATTCTGTGTGTAGGAAATGAACCTGATCAAATTTTCTGAGACACAAAGTCATTTAATTAACTGAAACATCCACACGCTTGTACATATAATAAATATAAATCTGGTGTATGTGGTGAGTGAAAATGCAACGCATCCTTGAATCACATATTAAAAATAGAAACATACTGTAGTGTGTGTGTATAAAGAGTTTCACAATGACCAGCAGACACATGGGGAAAAAACCCAGGAAATCTATTAATAGCCTGAACATGTGGAAATGGCTTGGAGTAAGGCCAGGACTGTATGGAGGATGTGGGAATACCTCCCAGACGAGTTCCTGTAATGTTCAAGTGGTGTTGATGTACGATTGTGTGTACAGTTCTCATGTGTCACTTCTACAAGTTGGCAACAAGTTAATCGACGATTTTCAAGGATCCTCTTTCTGAATGTTCACACTAACAATTGCAGTGAGGTCCGAGTCATCTCATCATTCAGCGATGTATGGCCTTCTTTAAAACGTTTTCGCCGTTCAAATGTTTTACTACGGCTAAGAGTCTCATTAGCATACTGTGCTTTAAAAGTCTTTTGCGAAAGTCAGTTGGTTTTACATCTTTGTTCACAAGAACTTTCATTACAAATCCCAGTTTAACTTGAACGCCCCTCGTATGATGTCATATATCTGGATCCATAGAGAACAAAAAAATGTATTTAAAAGGATTAATTAAAGCAAATTCTCAAACTGATGTCGTCTGATGGTGTATAGAAGTGTATACGCTGAATACAAGAATGCTCAACATTCCTTGGTGTATCTGAACTTATGCAGTTACATCTGAAATGATTTCCTCCTTTAGTGCTAATGATTTTCTCTGCATGATAAATTTTAGTGCAGTGATTGTTCTTGGCTGATTCTATTGACAGAATCCTGACTTCAGATGAACCTAAAGCCAAAAAGTCAAGGTCTGGTTCTTCTTGATTGTCAAGTGTTAGCTGTGAAGCCATTTAAAGATGTAAAATAAAAATATCTAATTTCATATCACGAAAAATGCCAATGGATCCAGACTTATGGGCCACCCTGTACTGTATATATTTCACACAAATAAATTCCAGACATGGCATTTCCCCATGACAGAAAGAGACTGCACATCTTTCAAGCAAGGTGCAAGATTATAAAAGGCGACCTATTATGCAGAATGCACTTGTTAGTCATTCTTAGACATTCGGATGGGTATTCAGTATGCATGTACAAATCTATATATTTTTGAAAAATACATTTCCTGCTTTTTGTCCCTTTCCATTTCTGCACTGGTTTAAACAAGACCATGAGATTTTCTCTTATTGTGACTTCCTATAAGAAGATCCCCTCCCCTGGTTTAAAACAGTGCATTTTTAAGAGAAGTGAAACAGAGCCATACAAAATGCACTACTGTCTATTTCAGCTGGAAAATTAACATACACACTTATGGGGAGCGCTGAGACCTGTGTGCACTTGATAAATGATTAGTAAAAAATGGGACCTTTGATGTAAGATGATGAAATAAGTAGGGCCTTGTATCAAAGACATCTAAACACATACACAACTGTTAATCACTTCAGATTATTTCATCTGTCAGATATATGTGTCAGATAGCGATGAGTTCATATTTCCTATTCAAAATGTGTAAATGAGGGTAGGTCTGGAAACCACTGGCTGTGTTCAGTTTAAACCACATGCTGGTACATGGCTAGCACTCCATGTGCATGTGTGTGTGTGTGTGTGTATGTGTGAAAAAGTGTGTGAGCTTCTAACCTCATGGTGAGCAAATTCAATCAGCACCTCTTTGGCGCTGAACAGACGGAGCCCTGATTCAAATCGTTGCTCCCTGGTACAATACAGACAGTGGTGAGGGTTAGACTGTATTCATGGAGATTTTGGCTGAATATGGATTCGATTTAATGTGTGTGTGTGTGTGTGTGTGTGTGTGTGTGTGTGTGTGTTGCTATATCAGCGATACAGGTGGCTGCCTGCTGGAGGCTCTTAACCTTTAACACAATAAGACAAAAGCGCCAGGTAGGTCAAGCAGTCTGTTCCTGCATCTTAAAATTCACACACACGCATGCACACACACACTCTCACATACACACACACACACACACATACAGCTTTTCTTAACAACAAGAGGCATTTGGCAAGAATTCAGATTTTGCCTTTGAATGTGTAAATATTGTGGTAGTACTTAAATGGCAAAATATTCATTCTTAATTCATTCTAAATAAAGAGAGAGAGAGAGAGAGAGAGAGAGGGAGAGCAAGAATAATCCTTAACTATCATTGATAGAACACAGTTTAGATAAATAAAAATTAAAAAAAAACCATCAGATGGGGCTTCTTTATAGAATTTTACCATCCACTTAGAAGAATATGATCTTTAAACCCTCTTCCTCTCACTGCAATGATTTTATCTCCTCTCTTGTTTGTCTCTCATTACTATTTGTTTTTACACACACACACACACACACACACACACACACACACACACACACACACACACACAGTATATATTATAATAGCGGGCAGAAAGCCTGTGCCTCTTTACTGTGCCCGAACACTACATAGAGGATTCACAGAGCTTTCAGCACCTTGGACAGTTCCTCTGTGTGCAGGGGAGGGGCAGGGCGTCCTAACTCACCAGGTCTGGATGCTGATTATGGCTCACCATCTCGTTGTTGTGCATGTCGAAATCGCATGTCGTGCTTGTTTCCACAGACTCGAATAACTCTCAATCACGCCCTGCCGCCTCTACGTACAAAGTGCCTTTTGCTCTACATAGCAACGACCACGAGGACTCAATTCGCTCCGAACTACGCCAGCTGGACCTGCGCCTGAGACGAAAGTAAGGTTCACTTGCTGGTTATATCCCACCTACTTCCAGGTGCCATTGTAATGAGATATTGAACCTGTAGCAATTGTGACAAAAGGGCCAAATTGTTATGGCTAGAGAACTGGGTCTATTCCAAAACGGCAGCTCTTGTGGGATGTCTGCAGTGGTCAGGACATATTGTATCAAAAGTGATCCAAGGGAGGAAAACCAGTGACAAGACCATGAAAGGCCAAAGCACACTGATGCACATGGGTAGAGAAGGCTGGTCCAATAAAAGAGCTACTGTAGCTCGAACTGATAAAGGTTAATGATGGTTTCAATAAAAAAGGTGTCAGAACACATAGGTCATTACAGTTATGGTGGCAGAAGGAGGACCTACTCAATATTATTCGAGTGGTCATAATGTTATGGCTGATCGGTGTATATACTGTATATCATCCATATATGTCATGTCCTGCTGTATTCCCCAGAGACCTTTTTAATCATACAGTACATTATCACCATCTTTCAGTTTAACAGTGATGTTAATAGATGCTTTGCAATGCACGCGAAAATACACAAACAGACAGCTTACACCACGCTCCTTCTGCCTCATCTGTAGCTGAGCTATAATTGACAGGCTGCCACGTTTGTGCCAGCCTGGATGGTAATAGGGTGTTCTTCACTAACACCAGTGGCACACACACACAGACACACACATACACAGTCTCTCTCTCTTTCTCACAGGGAGCTGGGCAGCTGTGCCCCATGGCAGGGATTTTGTGTGAGCTGGGTTCATATCTATTCCACTTGAACGTGCCATGTTTTGTCCTGGCCCGCTGTAATATTTGAGCCTAATTGAGTACATGCTTCCCATGGCTTAGAAATACAGATACAGAGCCAAACAGCCTGCAGGAATAACACACACACACACACAAACACACACACACAAAAGCTATGCCGAGACCTTAATCTAACTCTAGCCTTAACATCAGCCACTAAAAGGAAACCATTTGAAGCCCCCCCCAACCGCCAGAGTCCTTATAAAATAAAAAAGCAGTTTTTCTCATAACAGACAAACCAAATCAGTTATTCCTATCCTTTTGCCAACATTTAGTCCTGAGTAAGATATAAAAACATTCCCACACATTTCAATTGGACAAGAATTATATACATAAATATAATTTTGTGTTTTTACACATATCCATGTATACACTAATTACCCATAACATCAATTATATACCAGTAAACTGGTGACAGGATCACGGCATTCAAGACTCAATTATGCCTGCAGGGAGCAAAGGCCAGTCCGTCTAGTCTGATCCCATAGAAAAGCCAATATAGCACAAATTGCTAAAAAAAAAAGAGGTTAATCCTGGCTATGATATAAAGGTCTCAGGACACTCAGTTCATCACACTGTGTACGGGGCTTAGCAGGCAAAGTGTTCAAGGTTTTTGTCCTGGCCTCAAAATTCCCCAGATGTCAATCTGATCAAGAATCCATGGGATGTGCTGGGCAAACAAAACAAGTCTGCTAAACTTACAGCTCTTAAAGGATCTGCTCTCGACATCCTGGTGCCAGACACCACAGCAGACTATTAGAGGTCTTCTGGAGTCCTGCCTCGAGGTGTCAGAGCTATTTTGGTTGCACGAGTGGAACCTACACAATCTTTGACTTAATGTTATGGCTGATCATTGTATATTGTACACTCAGTAATATACAGTATGTATAAAATAAAAATAATAATTATACAATATAAACAAACAAAGGTGAAACAAAAAGAAGTATCAACCAGCACATCTTCTCATGAACCAAAAAAATCTCACCTTGGAAGCACCTCATGAAAGAAATGGCATACACTTTCAAGACTCTCCAGATAATTAGTTTCAAATGCTCCTCAATTCTTTCATTAAAGCAACCAAACAGATTTACATCCATGTGTCTTGATTCTAACTTTTAATTTCTACATAATAAATACACTCTTTCATTATAGTTATTCAGACGTAATGAACCAGGATTTAATAGTAATCGTATGCAGTCCAGTAAGAAGCCAGTTTGTAGGGGCCTCCGAGTGGCGAGTGCTCGCCCTATCATCCGGAGATCGCTGGTTCGATCCCCGGGTGATGCTGTAACCTCTCACAGCCGGAGGCCTAGAGAGAGCTGATTGGCCGAGCTCTCTCAGAGGGGAGGGATGAGAGGTACTTTGTGCTCCCACATTAATCACGGCCCTACGGCCAATCAGTCTGTGAGCTCGCGCACGCGGAAGGAGCGGATAGTGAGCAAGCAGTTCTAAAAGATGCGGTCGGCTGGCGTCACGCGGTTCGGAGGAAACACGTGATGGTCTTCGGCCCTCCCGGCTGTATGGTAGTGGTAGCCTTAATGTGGGAGCCCCCTAGTGATGGGGAGGAATTGGCCACGACTAAATTAGGGAGAAAATCGGGGAAAAATCCTCAAAAAAAAAAAGAAGCCAGTTTGTGGAAACTAGAGACAAATCTCCATATACAAATGCGCTGTAAATCTGTATTATTATATTTTAGCTGGAGCATTAACATACACACTTATGGGGAGTGCTGAGACCTGTGTGAATTTGTTGAATAAATAGTAAAATATGGGACCTTGAATGTAAGATGGGGTGGGGCCTCCAGGGGCACAGATTATAGTGTCAGAATACTGTATGTGCAGGACAAAAGTAGTATGTTCCTGATGCTTCTAATGCAGACATGCTAATGATGCTAAACAAGTAAAACAATTTTATTGAAAAAAAAAACATTGCACAAGTCAGTGTATGAGGTCTTTTAGAAGCATTTTATTGTAGATACCACAGTCTTACTCACTTAGTGTCTGTTGACTCATACTTCTGAAGCTAGTGAATTCATAGATCCAAATTTACCTAGCACAAAAGAAAAAAATATCCACTAACAGAAACACACATATCTTTCATGTCCCATGTAATTTCCCCTTTATTGAACTGCCTTCTTCACTTTAAAAAGGGGAATTTTATTCGCATTCATTCTGACTGCTGTTTTTATCTGAAAAAAGCAGAAAGTGAGGTTTTCAGGTATCTCTAGAGCAATGGGTTGAAAGACTAAAGACTTTCTCATCTACTGATGTACCATTGCTTTGAATCTAGACTGTCTGATGTTCCAAGCAGAGTGGCAGAAGGGTTAGCACTGTTGCATCACACCTTACAACTCCTCTGTATACTCTGGTACACAGATGAGTTCATGGTTAACTTATTGACTGCAAGGGGACCAGGTCCTATGGCTGCAAAACAAGCCCATCACCCCTCGGGTATGAGGTGTTTCTGCACTGGGCATTAACTGAGCGAAACAACTACACTCCGGTCTCATCTGTCCATAGGACATTGTTCCAGAAGGTTTGTGGTTTGTTTAGATACACTTCTGCAAACTTAATGAGTACTTCCATGTTCTTTCTAGCCAGAAGAGGTTTCTCCTGGCAACCCTTCCAATCAAACCATACTTGTTCAGTCTTCTTCTAATTGTGCTTTCATGGACTGTAACATTTACCAAGCTCAGTGAGGCCTATAGTGACTGAAATGTAGCTTTTTGTATTTCTATAAGCATTGCAGGTTCTGACCTTGGGATGGATATGCTGGGACATCAACTCCAAATAGTTTGGAAATAGTTTTATAACTCATTCCAGATTGATGTGCAGCAACAATTGCTTCTCTAAGGCCACTGATTGTGTATTACCCTTTTATCATTGCGTCAAAACCTCTGCTTTTATAGAGGTCTGCAAACCTGCTGATGATCAATTAATCCTCCTGTGGATCAATAAGGCATGTATTTTATTTTATTTTATTTTATGTTTTTGTTTAATACATAATGTCATGGTGAAAAATGTTATATGCATATATAATACATTTGATTTATAATGCACTTTATATTTGAAGCATATCTCAAAGTGCTACAAGGTAATTTGGCCCAAAATATGTTGCTGGTCGTCGTCTAAGGTTGTTTTTGTGTAATACCCACTACGATCAGATGATTTTTATATTGTTTTTACACAAAACATAGAATTAATAGAGAGTATACTAACTTTTGAACATGACTGTATCTACAGTTGCTGATGTATGCGAATATGTTTGTACCTTTTTGTCACATATACACCAGAGGTAGTTGGCATAGCTAATAAAGTGGCATTGTACTGTATATTATGATAGTATTTTTCATAAGGTGGAATATAAGTGCATATAAAGTATGTTTTCTTCATTCACTTTCACTCTGTGTGCAACTCAATGCAACTGAAAGCTGAGTCCGAGTCTCTTTTTTTGAACATCTGAGGACATCTGAAGCAGCATGCAGCAACATGATTACTGGTGTGTCTCTCTCTTTCTCTCTCTCTCTTTCTGTATGTGAGAGTTTCTGTCCATGAAAGGGAATAACAAATACAGTGACTTTCTTACAGTTCACATCTGTGCATTCTATGTGTGTGTATTCAAAGAAGTCCCTACTGTTTGCGTGGATCTCTTATTTTCACTCACCTAGTGTTGTCTGTAGATGCTTTTCTCACCAAGACAGCATTTGCTGCAGTGTTGTTCGCTGTCATGTGCTCCCAGCAATAAACTCCATGTCCTGAGTTCTATGTTTGATATGTTTTATCAGTTTACACAAATTGTAGGAAGATGTTACAGTACAGTAGCTCCTTTTGATGTTTTAAATAAGTGCAGTTTGCAGTCTGCTTTGCTTTGATTGACATGTTTCATCACTGTTAATTACAGTGACTAGACAATAGATTTGCTTCACATAGTGCCAAGTGCTATGGGTTGTCGGTATCTGTCAAATTTTTATCGACTACAATGGTTTATTCTGCTGCTTAGTGAATTGTATCGGTAATCAAATTAAGGAATTTTTGGATGATTGTATCTTTTGAAGTTTTAATCTTATATAAGATTGTCTTATATAAAACTGGGGAAAGCACAGGATATTCATCACCTCTGTTTAATGAATCCCATCGCAGTGACTTGTTGGTTTTGTGATGATATCTGTCTGATACCTACCATACCTATTTCAAAGCACAAATACATGGGGTGTTTAAGTTAAACCGGGACTTTTGATTGTACAGAATAATCAAACACAGTTATGAGAGTTAAAACTTGCTTTATTTCTCTATATAATCTCTTTCAACATTAAACACTACAAAAGTACCAGTTTGACTTGAACACCCCTTATATTAGGGCTTTGAAATAGGTATGGTACACTTATCCCAGCGATTCACTAGTGCTTGGATATCATAAAGGTAGAAAGCTTTCTCAGTGTGCCGTAGCCTGCTTCATGTCTAAAACACTGGCCTCTCAGGAACTCCTGTAATGGCCCGAGGTCAGGATGTGGCAATAATTCCCAGCTGAGTTCCTGTAATGTGCAAGTGGCGTTGGTGAGTGATTGTGTGTGCTGTTCACACAGACACATCTCTTCTGCAAGTTATCCTTCGATTTTCAAGGATCAGGTGTTTCACTTGCAGAATGTTCATGGGAGAAGATGCAGTGTCCTCTGAGCCACCTGGGCTTTGTTTGTTTGTAGTCTTCTGTAAATATGAATTGGTTTTACACCTTCATTCACGAGAAACGTCCCGGTTTGACTCGAACGCCTTTTATATAAAGGACAAGTGGATCCAACAAGCATTTATTCCACTCTACACACATCAACCAGACTCACACTGCGCTGTATTGGTGCTAAATCATTCTGCCCATGCTGCTACACCATAATAATCACCAGCCGGTTATAAGGACATTAATAAGGTATAATCCAATTAAAGAAAACCTCATTTACCACCCACGGCCAAGCGTTCTCAAGTACACACACAGATTATAT
>JAOVVA010000016.1:12587990-12604485 GCA_028565275.1 Leiocassis micropogon
CACACACACACACACACACACACACACACACACACACACTAACACACACACACACATAGCCCTCCAGTTGCATTTTAAACTTGTCCACATGTCACTCGTATGATGGACATGTATGAGGGACATTTATGTGTGCAACGTCTCAGGACAAACATCTGCCAATCATAATCATACAGACGCGTCAGCGTCCACCTTGTGGCTCTGATTTATACGTTGCATAATATGTATATGTGTGTCTGGAGATGGAGTGTGTCGTCTGGGTTCCATCACCGTGATCTGCAATGGGCAATGGATGTTGACAGTTGCATCATATGGTTCTAAATTAGTCTGCAGACCACACACACACACACACACACACAGACACACACAATGCTAGTTTAGTATCCCTATCTCTAATCTCAAATTGCTTTAAAAATCTATTTCTACATACAGCAAAATACCATTAACGCACCACTGCGTCATCTCAAACCATCAATCCTTATCCTGCATATTTCCGTTATGGAAATTCCAGCATTTGATGCTAAATTGAACGTGTTATTGCACTATTTTTCACAATTACACCCCCTTCAAGCGCAAAAATTCTCATCTGCACTTGATAAGGGCAGATCTGCTTTCTCACGGGGCTCCAAGGCATAAGACGGAGCAGAGTGAATGTCAACACTTTTGATGGACTGTTTTTATTGGTGACATTTTCTCTAAACTAATCTGCTTTACCCTCCTCTGAGGACTCATCAAAGTATGACCAACGAGGGACAGAAAATTCATATAAGATAAATTGATCCTTTATTTTTTACCCCCCAATTTTTCCTCCAGCTCTATGTCTCAGAAGAATGCCATGCACTCAAACGAGAACTGCAAATGAACAAATTAATTATAATCGTGATCTATACTAGTCCCAAATGTATATCTTGTGAGTTACTTTGGAATCATTTTAAAGAGTTTGTACTAGAGAAACAGCTATAGGAAAAAAAAAATAAAGCGAGTTATGTTAGCTATTAGTACATACTGTATGAATTCTGCATAAGAAAAACTTTGAAGTTCTACTGCAACCAATATATTTCATAATGCTACATGTTATCAAGTTAGCTAGCACCATGAGAAGTTGAAATGATATCTCAAGATTAGCTCGATGCCCAATAAACACTACATCAGAATCTGTAGTTTTTATTTTTTTAGTCGTTATGTTGTGTCCGACTTGGACCATACCACGCCAGGCCGTCCATGGGATTTTCTTGGTATTCAAGGATACTGAAGTGGCTTGCCATTTCCTTCTCCAGCGGACCACCTACGGGCAATTTAGAAACACCAATTAGCCTAATCTGCATGTTTTTGGACTGTGGGAGGAAACTGGAGAGCACCCACCAAGCACAGGGCAGAGCATGCAAACTTCATGTACACAGACCCGACGTGGGAATCGAACCCAGGACCTGGAGGTGCAAGGTCACCACTAACCACAAAGCCTATCTATAGTTGAATCGGAATCAGAACTAGCTGAATTTTCACGACTACATTGTCTCATCATCAAACCGAATGTAAGAATGTTTTTATGATCTTTTTAACACTAGTTTTTAATAAGGCTCACAGGTGGCAGAACCCATTAAACCAAAAGTGGTCTTTTATACCAGTATTATTCCAGCTAACGATTTTAGGTTAGCAGCATCTTCTTTGAACATTATAGCTAAAGAACTTTAAACTGTCCAGTTTTCTGCGAGTACCTGGAATGTTTTAGATAACATTCTCATAACACAGCTGGGAATACTCAGGTTACATTCCATAAATGTTTAAACAAGGTTTGAATAATGTTTTAAGAAATGTATATTCGTAGATTCTGTTAGATAAAATTCCCGGAACATTTTACAAGGTATTTGCAGTGATGGAATCGGACTTTTTAGATAAAGACATCAGAATGACCATGATATCATTAAGTGAGCTAATCTCACCACGTTATTGCTCATGCTGTAATCGGTATGTAACTAGGAAAATGAGCCTCCATTATGTGAACTTCTCAAAGAAAATCTCTCACTTTGAATCGTATTAGCATTTTAGTCACTTGGAGAAACACAAAGAGTGCTTGGCATTTCGTTTTGCCCCATTGACAGTAAAACCACACAGAACTTTTGTACTGGGTTTCGTCTGTTCTCCTAATAGACAGTAATTACTGTACCTGATGATATTTACAAAATTGTTGGCACGCCCTGTAATTTCCATTCCATCCCATTCCATTCCTTTTTATACTAATCTGCATGTCTTTGGACTGTGGGAGGAAACCGGAGTACCTTGAAGTTGTTATCCACCATAACAACTGAAAAACAAATAAAAAATAAATGTTATCTACAAACACACACACGAAAACCTGGTCAGCCATAACACTAAAACCACCTGCCTCATATTGAGTAGGTCCACATTATATCGAGGCATGGACTCCACAAGATCTCTGAATGTGTGTTGTAGTATTTGGCATCAAGACGTTAGCAAGCAGTTCCTTTAAGTATCGCATAACACTTATCTAAAGTGTTTACAAGTTTCTTGAATCCCTGATCGCTAACAGCGCTATTTGGGCGCATGTCTTTTGCTAGGAAAAGTGTGATGGCATCTGTTTCTTTCTTTATATATCGGTTGCATTATCAAGAGAGCCCTCAATCGATGACTGTGCAGCGGTGTTGCTCTTCATCAACCTCCTTGAAACCAAAGTGTTTTCAAACAGCTGAATTGAATTTACCTTTCTGTTGACCAGAGTTTCTCTTTCCGCCAGTATTTCTCAAGCCGAACTGAGAGTCCATGAAATTAAACGGTTCATTTGCTAGCAAAACCCTGTCACACTGCTAAGCTAAAAAAAACAAACAAAAAACCATCGCAGCTGAGTTGCTCTTTTGGCTCTTCTTCTGTGGTAATCAAACTGCACAATTGTATGAGAAGATGCTAGTATGATTTGCTCGTAGGTGAACTATCTTGCTGTGTAGAATCTTGGGCTGAAATAAACAAGTGTGAGTGAGTTTGAGCTTTTAAGTAGCAAATAAATGCGCTGGATTTATAACACAAAACAAAAACTGGAACGGAATATGACACAATAATCGATTTTATTCTCATTCTCTTTGTCTTGTTTTCAGAATTGTTGGAAGCCAATAATCATAATTGAAATTGAAATTCAATAAATTGCACAGCCCTTGTGTACATGATTGATACAGGATATACAGAGGGGGGTGCAAACAGAATTTTACTTTCTTCTTGGGAAGCTAGGCCTGCCGCAGGGTCTCCGTTTGGTCCAAAAATACAAGATCCTGGTTACTGGCCCTATTATTATGTTTCATGTTACAGTAAGGGCTTGAGTCTAAGTCTTAAGTCTTATATGACATAATTACAGATTCCTGATTCCAGAACCCAACTGAGGTCCCCCTATGCTTTCTTTTTTGACTCACCGGACCAGATGTTCTTGGTTGCATTGTAACTATTTGTAAGTTAAGTGTACATTAAGGTTGAAAGGGACCTCCAAAACCTTGGTGAATGCTTTCACTCTAGCTCTGTTTTTGCATGGGTTGTCAAAGTTGGGTAATATGCTTATTATCCTGTCTTCACAAGCATACCACAGCCCGGTATACTGGTGATACTGAATTGGGTGACACTGGTTCTGACTGGATCAGATGGTTCTGAGTGGATCAGATGTTCCTTAGTGCTTCATTTTCAGCTCCCCCAAACCATGCCTTAACAGGTTATAATCAGGCCATAAGCTTACGACACTGTTTTTATCTGTCTACTCACCACTTACTGGTTGGTTAAACTACAGTATAAGCAACAGATAGAAAGCTCCATGCTGGTGCTTCTTTCGCATACTGGTCTAGATGTAATTTGTTTCATAACCACTGGTACATTTTGCCTACTTTCCTCAATGGTCATCAGATTTTATAACCTCAGTCACTGTGTTCTTATCAGCATCCTACTAACGCCAAGGTCTTGGTTTCTGCTACCAGTTAATGTAACCATGTTCTTAGGTTTGCTTGATAGGTGTCATTTAAATGTCCCTGCAGGTCTTTTGTCACTAATATCATGCATACAGTAAGTACAATACCATCAGTGGTGCCACCTTAGATACTTTTGGATCCTTCTTTTGCTGAATATTATCATCACTGCTTGTCTGATGCCACTCAAAAGAGGACAAGCTCCAATTTCAAGTCTTGGCCTATTTGAAGGTTTCTTCCACATGCTATTTCATATCTCATTTTTCCCCCATGTTGCCCTCAGCTTGCTCTCTGTGAAGCTACTTTACAGTAAAGCGTGTAATACAAATAGAATCTCAAATAAAAAGGTCTTTCCTTGGAGGAATGGAAAGAAAAGCGAGAACAACATATATAGTGTGAAGAAGAAATAATGTAAATGACTCAAGGGCTTCAAAAAGGCATGTTAGATGACAAGGTTTTTTGTTCTCTCTCTCTCTCTCTCTCCAAGGATGCTAGCTTCTTCACTCATTTTGCTCCCTCTCTTGGCTCTCTTTGTAAGCCTACAGCTTGGTAGGCGTTTCTCTGACGTCATTCTCCCTCCCTTTTCTGAGCTCACATTTATGTGTTCTCCTACTCTGTTTGAAATGTATAATTAGGTTCAATACATTTCCCAAAAATAAAAGGCTGTGTTTATGTTTCTGTCTCTGCTAAGACTTGAAGCAGAAGAAAAACCTTTGCACTGCAACTTTGCACTGAAATTTACGGGACAGTGCAAATTAAACATGATTACATCATGATTACAGCAGGAAATGTTCCCGGAAAGGTTCTGCTGCAACATTATGTAACTAACATTCTAAAAATATTAGCTAACCAAAATGCATGTCTTCCTCAATCCCTGAGAGACGGTGGGACCAGTTGAACAGAGCTGAAGGATTGGAAGGAGCATGTTGCAGTGCGAGTGTGATAAGTGCTTTGAGGTAAGTGGGCGCTGGGCGTGTTTCAGATTATAGGAGAATGGCACACAGAGGGAGAGAGAGAACAGAGCAGGACCAAATACTGAGCCTTGAGGGACATCAGTGGAAAGTCTGCATGGAGCAGATGTTGATCCCCTTCATGTCACCTCATACAACCAACCTTCTAAGTAGGAATCAAACCATAACCATGCTGTTCAGAAAATTCCAAGGCTTGCAAAGATGGACAAGAGAATCTTTTGATTTTTAACTGTGTCAAACGCTGCTGAGATGTCCAGGACAGATGACAGTTTGGATGATCTAGCATCGTGGAGCTTCTCAAAAACACACACAAGGGAAGTCTCTGTCGAGTGTGTTGCTTTTTGTGATACGAGATTGTGATAATAATGCACACTTAACAATGTTTGCGCAATGTTTTAAAAACTATAAAACTATATTTCTAGATTCTGGGAACTGTACCCACTATCTTGGGATAACCCGGATTTTACTGTACTGCTTTAGTTATATTCAGTATAGTGCAATACAATTTTCCGAAACCTCAAATGAATAATTAATCTTGAATTCAAACAATCACACTACAGTATAGTCACATTTAGCATTATTGCCAGCTGTGGTGTATTTTGTCATTTTTGTCCTACTACAAAACATATTTAACTGTGGTCACAGTTAGCTGCACAGACATAGTGCAGTGTTGGTGTTACTCAGCTAACTTTGCACAACCAGCTGCATAGCTACATAAATAATCAATGACTTCCTGTCTGTTTATAGGCAGACCAGTATATGAAACACTAGATTCATTGCACCTCAAACGCAGAGGGGTTTAACCAGAGAATAAAGACAGCGCAATCTCACAGGGAACAACACTACACCGTTAAGCTGCAGACTAGCTGGCCAGGGATCGGACGTGTGCGCTACATATTGTATACCACATATGTTTATAAATGATAGAAAAGTACCCCGATCCTGAATCCCTTTATTTGTGTAACATAATATTGACTAAGGCAGTGCTGAAGTAAAAATGTTTAAAGTACATGTGTAAAAAAATCTCAGATCAAAAATATGTAATTAAGTAAAGTAAATTAAATTAGTGAATTAAAACACAAAGGCAAAAATAAATCAATACATCTATAGATTAAAAAAAATATTGCACTGATAAGTTCATGGTTTCTGATCTTTCTTAATGTTTGTACAGATAAAACATGTTCATTTCCTAATGATTAACTAATGCTATTTAACTTTGTAAGGAATCTTGCATTGATTTTTGCTCGGCACACTCTATATGTTTAATTGAAAGCTGATGCTAGTGTACAGTATACAGAATAACTCATTTAAACGAACAAGCTGTACTTTAATACTGAAGGTTGTCATATTTTTACTGATTTTCATTTAGATCACAGAAGATCACAGAACCTACAAGTATGTTTTTTTTAAAACAGTGTTAAAACCTTGTTGAAATTTTCCCAAAACGTTATCCAACAGTGTTTCCAGAACCTACAAATATAGTTTGTTTACCTGAACATTATTAAAAGAATTCCCAGAATGTCATCCAACAACGTTTCCAGAACCTACAAATGAAATTCCTAAAATGTTCTGCACAACCTTGTTTAAATCTTCCCAGAATATTATCCTAAACATTCCTGGAATGTCATCCACCAATGTTCATAGAACCTATAAGTATTGTTCTTAAAGCACTGCACAAACCATGTTAAGATCCCAGAATGTTATCCAAAATGTTCTCAGAACGTTATCAAACAATGTTCTTCTAATCTCCACATATACAGTATCTGTTAAAAATTGTACAAAATGGGAAAAATTTTCCGGGACATTATCCAAAACATTCCCAGAGCTTTATCCAAAATGTTCACAGAACGTTCTCCAAAATTTTCCCCGAACATCCACAAATCTGGACAGTTTAAATGTGGTAGGAAACTAAAATCACAATGTCCTGCTAACCTAAAACTGTTACTGTACAGTAGTTAGGTTCACATTGAAAAAATGATCGTAAATTTCGAAGGCAACTCATATGAAACATTAAAGGTCTCTATAATGTTCACAGCTTTTATGAACTATCTATCATTTATTAGAATTCTGGAAAAATTCTGCATGAGATTTAAGAATAATGATCAGAAAAATGCATTAGTGTTCATAATGAACATGTCTAATGTGCACAGCACTGTGGCATAAGTGCAAACCTCATTATGGCAACAAGATAGACCAGGACATTTTGGACGTGATGTGGAATAATGAACCTGATACTGACCAGATAATGTGCTAAAATGAATGACAGAATATTCTGCTATATAGAAAATATACTGTGTTGCTATGGCTCACTATTTATATCACACATAAAAAGGCATATCATAATATTGGAGGTGATTATAGCGTTGAGTTGTAAACCTGCAGGCGGCATGATGTAAAAGCGTAATGAAATAACTCCAGAGTTACGAGCAGAGATCCAGTAGTGGTTCCTTTGGGGCATGGAAAATGATCCCTAATCACAAATTTTCGTTCTTCATATTGCAGTAATAGAGCTTTTCTCCTTATAAGCTGTGGCACTTAGAGGTGACTATAACCAATATGGGGCGAGAGAGAGGTGCAGGATGTTCGTTGAGAGGGTCTGCACTTGTCTTTTACAGCTCTGCGATTTATACATGTGAGAATGCTCCTGAGGAGATTTGTAAAAGTAAGCAGAAAGGGTGTGTGGGAAGACGCAAATCAGGGAGTGCTTGAAATCTTTTCACGAAAAATGCATACCATAAAATTCCCACAAGAAACTTCCTTCAAAAAAATATTTACACACACACACACACACATACAAAGTACACAAACACCGGGGCAGTGCTAAAAAAGGTAGGTGTACATACAGTACAGTAAACGGAAAGTTCATGCTTGAGCATAGCAGCTGTGTCTCAAGTGTGCAGCTGCGCAGTGTCTTCATGCTTGAGTGCATGTGTTTAAATTCTAATTGACTCTGACCGAAATGCACTGCAGATTTAGCTGAGACACACGACACCTTGAGTACTACTGTTTCTGTCTTTAGTGTAGTGATACACACATTTCCACAGCACCCAGTGTTTCTTGGTTAAAAAAAAAAGAATTAAAAGCTTATTTTACCTGGACGTAGAAGCACTTGAAATTTTTTAGTATGCAGTTAAAAAAAAAAAAAAAAACTCACAAGGTTTGCAACATTTATTTACTTACAATCCCTTAAGGGCATAATCATCATTTAAAGGTAGTCCCTGACTTACGAACATTCGTTTCTGCAGATACGAACAGATGATGGTTTTACTTCCGGTTCAATCATGGAAGTAGCTCACATGTATTGTGCAAAAAATAGACACTGCAGTGCACCAGATACCAATATTTACAATTACAGTATATACAATGTGTATATAGTATATACAGTATAGACAGTTATTTACAACAGGTATACTATACTGTAACTGTGGGGGTGTGGGGATGCGGGAGAAATGAGTCGGCCTCACCGGTTTTAATGAATCAGTCCGGGAGCACGATGATGAAAAATGTCTGTCCTATAGAGCTGTCCTGATGGTGAATAATCCTGATTTTGGAAAATCCTCAACAAAACAGAGTTCACAGTCCAATACAGTGGAAAACAGCTCTGAGACAAAATGGTGTCCGGGATTCCCCTCACGATTTAAAGGCGCAGAGACAATACTTACATTTCACATGAAAGTAATTTTCTTGTGTACGGTTTTTGGCCACATGATGGCAGTGTTGGGAAAGGAGACAGAGATTTCATCACGACCCACGTCAAACCACTTTGTCGGACTTAAGAACAAATCGAACCTACTAACGTGCAAGGACAACCTATATAACACAAACAACACTAATATAACAATATTTACTGGCTGTTGTGTGTCGCGCTTAAATTTGTTCAGACTCTGAGCGTACCTAGAAGTAAGCTGAAAAAGTCTGGAGAACTTGGTTGACATCAGCTGCTTGTGGTATGCTATCTGTTGCAGTTGAACATTTATGCATGACAAAGTACACTAAGTCAGTATCAAAGCTATGCATTAGCTAGTAAGATAGAATAGGCAACCTCGTTGACATTAGTTTTTTTAATACATATGAAATATTTTTTTCTATATCGTCGAGAGACGCTTAGGAGCTATGAGCGGAGTCCTAGGCAAAAGGAAGGAGCCAAATATAAACCAGCTCTTAACTAAACAACATAAAAGACAGACAAGTGAGTGCCACAGCCAGACTGTCAGCCTTGTTCAAGGTGAGATGAAGATCACAGAGCAACAGCATTAAAGAAAAGTTTTTTTTTCCCAATAATGGCCCATTAACTGTCCATTTCATACTGACATTTTAAACGGGTCATGTATATGGTCTTATACAGTATGCAATATTTTTCTGGTCTGAGATGAACAGAATTGTAAAGGATTGACATTAGTTTCTGTCTCACTTTTCTGTCTTTGCCCTTCTTAATTCAGTCAGGAGAACCAGGATCTAGTGCCAGGACACAGCAGGAAGGAAAGGGCCAGCAGGGTGAGTTAAAAACTACAACATCTGTCCTTACCTTCAAGGAAATTAATATCATAACCTTCTTATGCTTTGAAATGTGATGTGAGATGTGTTCGTAAGTAGTGATTAATTTAACGGGAGTTCATTAGAACATTATCACTGCACTCTCTGCAGTGCAATTAATGAGTTGCATTTTAAATGTATGGCATTAGTGTTAAAGTTAAACTATTCCATTAATAAATCTTAAATTGATATTGGTACTTTTAGTAACTTTATAGTAAAAGTTTTAATATGATACCAGATGTTACTGTATGTCCATGTTTGTCAGTGTTTTTCCTATGCTATGCAAAATCAAGCATCCCCATACACATTTTCTTTAAGGTGTTATGTAAGCTTTAAATAAAATATCACCACTACTGTTTTTTAAATTTATTTTTTATTCCCACCTGCCCCCAGAGAAAGAAAAAGAAGAAAGAAAAAGCTCTCCACTCTGCCTCTCCTAATGTCTGACCTAGGATTTTGCCCTCATACGATGTGGTATCAAAAAGTTTCAAGACTTGATCTTTTACATACCAACAGGTGGCAGCACAAGGCTGCACGCACAGTCACAGGGAGCACCGACCTTCATAAGTCAGTGTGCCAAAAGACATCGTCCTGTGTACATCCAAAGTAGTGCAACTGGTGCTATTCTGACCATGGGCATCACCACATCTACTATTTCATCATCGACAGAAAGTTAGAACAAAGAGCGAACGAGAAAGTCTTTTTTTCCTCCACCAGCTCTGTTCTTTTATTCCCCACTGGGTATTTCAGTATCACATTTAAAAAGAGATTCCCTTGCTGATGAAACCATTCCTTGCCACATCCTCACATCTCTCCTTCACCTCTTATTCTGTTTCTTTCTTTCTTTTTTTTTTTAAAGCATCATGATGTTCGATTCGGTTTCTCAGAAACCACCATGTCCATCGATTCATGACTATGTATTCACTCCATCAAAGACGACGTCTGACCTCATGCTCTCTCACTCAGACAGAAATGAGGCTCCAGGCTCGGGAGCTTGCACTCATCAAGGTTTAAAGAAGGGTTACGAGGAGATGAAGTTTCTAAAAATCCATTCTGGTGGTGGATGCTTTCTCGTTCGATGATTGGGTTGCATAGAGTGTGTGAATATACTGTAAGTGCATGCTGGGGACAAGGAAGAGACAACTTTCCTGGGTGGCTTTTGATGAGTTCACTAATTAAACACAAAACGACTAAGAAGGAATGCGCCACACACACACGAGATCTTGTTGCGCTTTGCTTTTCACTTTGCTACATTAATCCAAGTGATTGCGCAACGCGTTTGAGCCATATTCATATCATGATCATCTAATTAAATGGCTAGATTAGAACAGGGACAAACTGATGCTTGGATCATTTTGAATCCTGCAGCGCTAAGAATCAATGTCCCATCCAGACTCATAAAACCCCCATGTCAGTTTTCCCCAATCCTGCTAAAATAGAAAAGTTTTTTTACTCGTCTCTCTCTCTCTCTTCTTTCATCTCCATGGAAATGTTTTAAACCAGAGATTTTCACAAATCAACATGCTGCAATCAAGTGAAAAGGAAGTAAATTCAGACTAACTGCTCTTTTAGGGCTCTAAATTGCTCTTAACTGGAGGAAAGGAAAGCGGAATTGCAATTTGGATCTAAAGCCGAATGTTTTCTTTACTACGCGTAAACATTTCAGGCGAGAATCGCATTAAAAGCGGCTTTATTTAGAGACTATTATGGGAAACGTACATGTTTTTTTTTTTATGCTATTTGTGTTCTCAATAAGCTGGAAGGGAGAATAACCATAATGTAGAGAGTTTAAAATGCTTATTCTCATCAACATGTAAGCTCACACATATCCCAGAGGGAAGACGCGAAACAAATAAACAGACACATACACACTGCATTTGTGCATGTGTGTACACTGTATACAGTGTGCTGGGCTATATATATATATATATATATATATATATATACACACACACACATGCATGCTTACACAAGTCCAACTCAAGAAAATATGAATCTATATAGAAACACATCCACACATGCTCGAACGCACTCGAGCTGATTTTACACCACCAATTTACACCAGAAGTGTGAGCGCGTAGGAGGCGCTGTTAATTTAGAGATACTGAATTATTTATGAGTTGGTGAGACATCATGCATTACTTGGCAAGAAGAAATGACTGCTGACAGATATAAAGATGTACGCTCTCACCAAACCGTCTTACACTTGATATTGATGTGTTATTCAAAAAAAAAAAAAAAAAAAAAGGTTGTGTGACTCAGGTTTTACAAATACCCTCATGTCAGTCTGCATATTCGATCAACAGGGTTCTCCACGGACAAACTGTTCCAGCACAGGATGGTGGTCTAAACCACTGAACTGCCTCAACGTGTGTTGGCACAATCTGCTGCTTCAGGATTACAGACATCTGTAGGCGAAAGCTGAGCTGAATAAATAAGAGACGCATCTGACTTTAGTGTGGTTTCACATTTCATGTTACAATAAATGTTTAATTTGTGTAGATAAATCTAAATGTCTCTGACTTTGAGTGCACGCAAAACATAAAAAAAACCATACATTAATGCTGCATTAAATCCAATCTAACCTCCAACAGCAGCAACATCAGAATGCATACGTTGTAAAAGGAATAAAACAATTCGGAATGTGCTGTAAAAGAAAAAAGGGTGTTCAAGTCAAACCGGGACTTGTGATGAAATTTACATTCAGGCATTTGGCCCTCTCCCAGAGTGACTTACATTTGAGCAGTTGAGGGCCTTGCTCAAAAGTCCAACAGAGACAACTTGTGGGATTTAAACCTGGGACCTTCCAGAACGTAGTCCAATGCCTTAACCACTGCGCGCAGAACCACATGAAGTGTCTTGTGAATGAAGGCGTAAAAACCAATTGACCTTAGAAAGACTTTAAACAATGTACAGTGATGAGACTCTTAGCTGCAGTAAAACATTTTAAGGAAGCTGTGAATGATGATCCGGGCCAGTGCATCCATTTCCAGGGCATGCCAGGGCATTCCTCTCAACATTCCATGCATGAGAGGAATGCCTGATTGATGGATAACACCACTTGCACATCACAGGAACTCGGTTGGGATGTAATGCCACATCCCCCGTACAGTCCTGACCTCACGCCGAGCCATTTACACATGTTTAGGCCATAAAAGGAGTTCCTGGGAGGCCAGTGTTTCTGATGTCAAGTCTGATTATGGCACCAGAGTAATGAGAAAACTTTCTACGTTGATGGTATCCAAGCGTTAGTGAAACACTGTGATAAGTGCAGTGATATTAGTGTAGCAGGGGATTATACAGAGAAATTAAGGTTAGAGTTTTTAATGTCGCAACTTTGTTCTGTTGTTCTGCAAAAAGTCCCGGTTTGACTTGAACACCTCTTATAAAAATGTATTCTGTAACAACTGCATGCATCAATATTATTTTTCTATAGAAGCACACAGCACACCACCAAGTGTTTTATTCTTCAAAATGCACCTTTTAAGGAATTATGGTCTTTTTTTTCTAAAATAAAAATCGTTTATTGGTGGATACAGGATAATGCTGACAACTCAGTTCCTGTTATCACTTATACTATAGCAGATACAAACAGTATTCTCAACGCCAGCCCCTAAGTCTTCCTCTCTATGCTAAAGTTATTAAGACACACCTACAGTATATCCTCTCTCCTCAATACTTTCTTGTGGCATAAAGCCCACTGATTTCCAACATGCTGATACTCCTTTCATAAATGTGTCAGAGCCTGTGTGAGCTAACTCATGGCTTTGCATTAGAGATCAAAATTCAGTTGTATTGTGATTCTCTTGTCTCACCACCATCACTTTAAGAAAAGAGGAAAAAATAAGAAAGAAAGAAAAAAAAACCTAATAGCCTAGGGAGAGAATTTGGGCATTGTGGATGGATTTTATACAAATTAATTATTTTAACATATCTATCTATCTATTTATCTATCTATCTATCTATCTACATTTAGTTATTATTATTATTATTATTATTATTATTATTATTTATTTTATTGCATGCATAAAACCATGCTTTAACCCAAATCTGAAGTGAAGAAAAAAAGAAATAGAGATTAAAAAAAAAAGGAAAGAAACGAGTATCACGCTGAGCTCAGCAGACTGCCTGCCTAAGCCCTGATACTGTTTGTAACCCCCTGCAAACCTGCTGACACGTTTCACCATATTTCATCTGAAATTGACACTTCACATCGGCGTAATGTGAGAGGGGACCATTAGTCATTCCCATCATCTTCGTATTCATTATCAGCACCAGCAGCCTCATCAGCTTCATCATCTTCATCCTTAGCATAATTATTAAACATCACTTACCGCTGGCTTGATCTCACACAGAGGTTTTGACTCGACTGTGTGACGGCTAAAAGACTATTTCTCCTTTCACTGAGGTTGATTTATTGCACTGAAGGAGAAGACTGTGAACTTGGGAGTAAAGCTGGAGGAGCAGACACGCAGGGTCAATTTCTCAGTGCTTCACATTAATGGAAACCGAATGTGTGGGAATGGACCTGGGCAAATTAAATGTTCTAATTACACCACTTGGCTGGTGGATTGGTCTCTAATCATCTTTATTAACTTTTTTTTTTATATGGCATTTATTTATCAGGAGTTTCCAGGATGTCAGACACATTTTTAAAAGTGAATCCACTCTGCTTTAAATGCAATAATTACCATGGTAGTGGTGGTGTGTGTGTCACAGTGTCAACTGCGAACAAGGTTAATTTAAGCCGGTGGTCGGATGTGATTAATGCTCAAAAATCGAGGACTCAAATCAAAATCCTAAAATGTGTGCGAATCAGTGCAAATGGGGCTGAGAATGTAAAGACTGCACTCTTAGAATTTTTTTCCATACGTTGTAGTGGTACAATATAAACAAGAGTGCCCTCACAGAGATAGGGCTGATATCACAGTGCTTCTGCCCTAATTGATTTATTTGACATTTAATTTATTAATCTTTGCAACACAGCGTAAAAACATTTACAAATGTAGGAAATTTAGCTTAAGCCCAGAACAATAAACAAAGATTCTACTGTAGTTAAGCCTTTAACTACAGTGAAACCTTTGGATTACGAGCATAATTCGTTCCCGGGAAGTGGGCTCATATTTCAAAACACTCGTAAACCAAAGTGAATTTCCCTATAAGAAATAACAACCAAATTATTAGTTCCACAACCCCAAAAATAAATACATAAAAAGAATTAATACAAAATATAAAGTAATATAATAAAACAAAATTAAAAAAATTAACCTGCACTTTACCTTTAAAAAAAGTCAAAATAAATCCTGACAGATAAGTGTTTTCGTTTATGCGCGCAGGCGCTGTGTGTATGTGTGTTTGTGTATGTGTGTGAAGCTAAAGTAAGAGGAGAAGAGAAATTAGACCCTCCCCTCTCCCTCTTCTTGTCTTACAACAGTAACCCTTCCTTATCTCTTATTTGAGTTTCACACAACCAGCACACACACACTAACGGAAACACTGTTTTAAAAATATTTGCTCGTTTTTGTGGAACGCTCGCAAACCGCGTTACTCGCAATCCGAGGTTCCACTTTATAACTATAAGAGCAGTCAAATGTTGCTCTACCAAATTTCAACCCAAGTTTAAAATGATGCAGTTAAGACTAGATTTAAGAAACATTTTATAAAACAAATTGTAACACTACACATTATAAAACTCATGCAAGGTATCGTATACATATGCTGTAATATATACTCTATCCATTCATCCATCTAGGAACCTCTGTAGTCCAGCTAAGGACCATGGAGGCCAATGGTGACAGTTGTATTTATTCCCATTTTTACTACTGTGGTAGGCCCTCCGGTCGACATTCACACACGCCTTTGCACAATACGGGCAATCTGGAAATACCATTTAGCCTTATCTGTATGTCTTGAGTCTCCTGGGATAGGCTCCAGGCCTCCTGCGACCCTGTAAACTGAATAAGCAGTACGGAAGAATGAATGATCATTCTTGCACACCTTAAAATATGGAAACATGATTTAAAAAAAAAAACTTTACTTAAAAGATGAAAAAAATTTATGCTGTCAAAATTTTAAAATCTTTACTTTTACCTTAAACCATAATTGTTTTCTATGGAACACTTTTCACATTACTCTTCACTTTTATTATTATTTTTTTTTTTTCTTTTTTACTTTTTTTCATTTTACTTTTTGTCTTTTCTGATTTACTTCTTAACCTCTCTGTCTGCTCTCCCTACCTGTTTTTCTTTCTTTACACGTAATCTCCACCGTCTTTTGATTCCTTATTTCATGCTTACTTATGTGTCCCATCCGCTAAATTAAAAGAATTGAAATAAAGCCACCTGATAAAAGCAGTCTGTGTTTCAGAAGGTCAAGGAAACAGATAGGTTGGAGCAGATAGCTGGCGGGTTGCAGCCTCTCTGACCAGCTGGACCGAAAAGCCTTTCATTAAAACACCATTTGAGGATAGAAGGTAAAGTGCAGACTCTCCAGCGGTTATGTAAATCCCTCATTTATATTCTAGACAGGTTAATAGGGAGTGCTCATTCTTCAGCCCAGGCCCACAATAAGTGCTGATTGCTCTTGACTGAATCTTCACTAATGAGGACAATGCGTGAACCCCATGAGGATGGGAAAAGTTTCGGCGGAACTATAAGACGTAGGAAAAGTATGCAAGACATTGACAGATTACGACCAATCCACAGTATAGCAAAGATATCCACATAGTTAAGATAGAGAGAGAAAGAGAGATGTTAAGGCATTTTTTTTTTTTTTACTATTTTTTTTTGGATTTTTACCCGATTTTTCTCCCTAATTTTAGTGGTGTCCAATTCCTCCCAGTCACTAGAGGGCTCCCACATTAGTAGCTTCTACTACCATTCAGTCGGGAGGGACGCAGACTATCACCTGTTTCCTCCGACCCACGTGATGTCACCGATCATCTTTTCGAACTGCTCGCTCACGCACCGTTGGGGGCGGAGTAACACACTCAGAGGACAGCGCTATCCGCTCCCTCCGCTTACGTGAGCTCACAGACGCCCC
>JAOVVA010000016.1:12611061-12622064 GCA_028565275.1 Leiocassis micropogon
AAGTGTGACAAACATGCAAAAGAATAAGAAATCAGGAAGGGGGCAAATAGTTTTTCACACCACTGTATATATAAAAAAAAAAATTGACCTTGGAAAAATCATTAGTTTATCTCAAAATTCAACAGATGGCGCTGTAAATTTTTTTACTTAAACAAGATCTCGCACCTTTATTCCGCACACTTCACGGTAACACATAAAAAATTTAGTTCATCTCAAAATTCAACAGATGGCGCTGTACATTTTTTAAAAACGTGCTTATGAGTGTGCAATTAAGTTCATGTGAATACAGTATATATTTGCATTAGAGCCAGTACTCTCTATCTACACACACACACACACACAACCCCTCGTATGACTTATGAAAGGAGTCTTAAGTGTCAGTATTTGTGTGGTTCTTTCGTTCTTCCTTTCTCTCATATTGTTCCTTACAAAAGAAATTAAATAAAATAAATAAGGTTAAGTATAAGAAAGAGAGAGAGAAGAGGAGAGAGAGAGAGAGAGAAAGAGCCCTGTGGGTATAAGGTGCTCAGTGGAACACGAATAGATCGCTGTCTCTGTTTTTCACTGCGTTCCTCCCTGTTGACCTCCATTCATGAGAAGTGCACGTCTCAGCAGTCAATATCACACTTGCTGGCTCCCCAACAGCCCCAGTGTATTTGTTATCCTGTTTGTGCGTGTATGTTGTGTGTATGGGGATAGCGCGAGGGAGAGAGAGAGAGAGAAACAGAGAGAGAAAGAAAAAGCAGCTGTAGTTTGTCTTGATCTCTGATGTCCCTAAAATATCTGATATGAACACATACATGACAGCTGTCATAACTGATCTGATCTAAGCATGTAGCACAAATACTGTATATATTTGGCCACACAGACAGACAGACACACACACACACACACAAAACTAATGCATGATAAAATGGAAGCACTCTGGAATGTTTTTCTCCACAGCTGTGCTGAGAAATAAAGGCATGCTGGGAAGATCCGGAGTACGCTCTCGATGAAAGCCTGAAATCCTTGCATCAAACGCAGTGAAGCGTGAGTACCATTTGCCCTGAACATCATTTTCCATACTTCAATTTTATCCAAGCCTATAAGCCATTCACTCGCTCATTAAACATTCACAGACGTACAAAAGACTGGTGAGATTTGATGAAACAATACAGGCTTCATTTCACCGACTCACTGAGGAGCAGCCTCACCGTCACAAGAAATACGAGTAGAGGCCAGCTTGTGTGTTCAGTACCCTGAATGCTGATCTCTCTTTATAGTATATTATTTGTTCTTGACAAACCAGGTCATGTGAGGTTGACAGCAAATAAGGGGTAGGAGAAATCTGGAAGGGGAGTTTATGTTGAATATTTAAATCATAAGGTGTATACAACAGGTATTGAGGCAAAGGATTTGGAAATTATGGGCAAAATTGTGTGTGTATGGGGGAGTGATGGCATAAAGGTATAGGCAATAATATTTGAAAGCTAAAATATATATTCCTTCCTTCTTTTCTTCCTCCCTCAACACTCCTGAACAGAGAAATGAGGTCCACAATGCATCCATCGATCCATCCATCCCTTCATTCATATATCCTTTTCTTTTCATCAACACTCCTGGACAGTAAACTGAGTTTCACCATCTATCCATCCATCCCTCTTTCCATTTATCCATCCATCCATCCATTCATCCATCAAGCCATCTTTCCAACAATCCATCCTTCTCCCTTAACATTTCCAACTGAATTCTACCATCCATCCATCCATCCATCCATCCTTTTCTCAACACTTCTAAACAGTGAACTGAGTTCCATACATTTATCCATCTATCCCTCTTACCAATAATCCATTCTTCCCTCTCTCCTTCAACATTTCTGGACAGTGAACTGAGTTCCACCATCCATCCATCCATCCATCCATCCCTCTTTCCAACAATCCTTCCTTCCCTTTCTCTCTCTCAACATTTTGGACAGTGAATTGAGTTCCACCATCCATCTATCCATTCAAGGAGGAGAGTTACACTACAGCCATGAATGTCTATCATGCCATCCCCCACATCGTATTGGGCCACGGTCAACCATGTTATGGTCCATCTGATCTGATTCCTGCATGCAAGCAGAAACTGAAGCTATCCAAACCTGTGGCTAGGACATTCACAGTTAATCTAAGTAAGCTTAGTCTGAAAGAAGAAGATACTTTTAGGAGTCGGCATGCGTTCAGTTTTAAAGAGTCTAAATCCAGTTTAACAAGGTGGCAAGGGAGGCAAAACAACTGTACTCTGGGAAGATTCGAAGACAATTCTCAGCTAACAACTCCTGCTTCCATCTGGAAAGGCCTCAGGCAGGTCACTGATCACAAACCTAACATCTTCAGCACCTCAATGGAGACATGCCACATTCCAGCATGATTTAAGTCCTCTACATTAGCCCTATACCCACAAAGCCAAGAACCACAAGAATATTGATGTCTTAGTCTGCAGTTTGCATACAGAGCCAACAGGTATGTAGAAGATGAGGTAAAAATGGCCTTTTGTGGGCAATGCTAGAAATTACACCAGAATCCTGAATATTTACTTTAGCTGTGTATTCAGGACAATCATTTCAGCCTGATGCAGGAACGGCACTCCCAGATGAGCAAGCGGGACTCCATCAACAGCTGAATGACTTCCTGACAGACAGGAAGCAGAATATGAATTTTAAGAAAGACGCCTCGAACCCCCTCACCATTAGCACCTCCAACAAGGCTGTGTCCTTTCTCTTCTCTCTATACAAAAAAAGCTGCACTTCTATTCCCCAGTCTGTTTAGCCCAGGAAGTTCACAGATGACACCACCCCGATCGGGCTCATTTCCAGGGCTGATGAGTCTGCTTAAATGCTGTTTTTTTTTTGTTTGTTTTTTTTTGTTTTAGTAAAAACTCACTTAAATATGCTCCCATCTCTCTGTTTGACTCCACAGTTAGTACTGTAAAGTCTTTCCATTTTTTAGCGATCATCATTACCCAGTACCTCAACTGGGAGCTAAACATCCTCTCTCTAACAAAGTTAGTGACAGCTCATGAAGTTCATCCTGCCACAGCCAACAATAGCGCATTACTGTACTGTCATCGTAGAGTCCATCTTGATCTGCTCCATCATTATCTTATATGCTGCCTCCACTGCCAAGGACAAGAGCAGACTGCAGCATCCATCACTACTCAAGCAGCTACATATCTTCCAGACACAAACAAAAAATAAATAAATAAAATAACTCCCTTCCCAAGAGCTTGCCTTCCATAAGGACCAAAACTACTTGGCAAAAAAAAGAAGAAAAAAAAAACACACTTTATTTCCAACTGCAGCTGTTCTCCTACTGTATACAAGGCCCAGGATTAACCCTAGATACTATTTAATGTTACCTACATGGCCATATTCATACTCTTCACAGTATTAACTTTTTGTGATATGGTTTTGCACACCATACAGTATTTAACTACTATTTATGATGACAGGTGATCAGGCCAGTGATTACTATACTAGTGATGCTGGATGCTGAGTGGTTGGAACGAACAAGAGGGGAAATGAGGTTTCTGGTGAGGTTGTTACATAAACAACTATTTATTTTAATTAAATATTTAGCTACAGTTTGCCAAAACAGGACAAATTCCTTGTATGTGAAAATGGGAAAACCTACTTGGCAATACATATGATTCTGACTCGGATCTACTGTATCTACCCATTCAACCCATCCATCCAACAACCTCTCCATCAACCTCAACCATCCATCCATCTATCCCTCTACCAATCTATCCACCCATTCATCCATCTATCCATCCATTTACCCATCTATCCACTTATCCATCCATCCAGCCACTGATCTACCTACCCCACCACCCTCCTAACCATGTTTTTAGCTCCATCCATCCAGCCATCCATCTTTCCATCCCTTGCTGTTTACTGGACAATCACGTTTGTTAAAATAGTTTAAACCTTTTTGGTGAAATGAGTTTAGGTTTAAATTTCTATATATAACTGAGAATAAATGATAAAGAGTACAGTACATTGACAAAAAGACAGGGAGAGGGAAAGCAGTAAAATGACAGTGTTTTATGGGTTCAGATTCATTAGCTCGTGGACAGATGCATTGAGTCGACCTTTATTAACAGTGATGAATATAGAAGTATCCAGCTCTGCCAAGCATTTTATCACACAATGAAATATATAACACCTTTATGACCAGGGAAATCTTGGAGTGATGACTGAAAAGCCAGCCCTTGGTGTTAATATATTGAGAAAAAGAACATGCTCAGTGTCTGGGTTGACATGAAACAGGTCCAAGCCAGCAGGAAAGCAGGACAGAATTATATTAGAGAGATAAACTATGCTGTAAAGACCATAAAATGCTCCATGATACTACAGATCAGAACAATTTACAGGCCATAGCTGGTCCTAGAGACAACATACTCTCTTAATTGTAAGCCCTGGGTTCTTCCTTAAGTCCACCATAAACCAACTTCCCACTTGATTAACAGCTCATAAGATTTGCAAGTCAATACGTAGCTAGAAGAAGACCTTTCCCACAGTCTTTTCTGATTCCCTTTCTCACTCTTTGCTTTTTCACCTTTCTTTGCACGTCTTTCTCTCCTGGCTCTCGTACGCTCTCGTTCCTCCTTTGTTAATAAGATTAGCATTTTCTCCTTTCTGTACCTCTCCATGTTTACCTTGATCATCAGCTCCTCTTTCTCCACCTCTCTCTCGCTCTTACTATCATTAGGTTAAACACTACCCTGCTTGGTGATTTGGGCCCATCTGTTGTATGGCTTGTTAGTAATATAATGAATCCTTATGTGAGGGAACACTTCCCCGTTTGGCACGAGGACAAACAGGGACGAACAAATTACCTTTCATTCCAGCAAGAGGCCAGATGGAACCAGTCACTGTAAATAAGCCGAGATAAAGGAAGGTCAGGGATTGCACATGTACACCAGAGATTATGACCCAGTCCTGTGTGTGTGTGTGTGTGTGTGTGTGTGTGTGTGTATAGTGTATACTGCACATGGACAGACATTCTACTGTAGTTCTTGTACTTGTGTCTTCATGCTGGATAGATTCTTTTGGGAAAGCGCTTAATCCTCGATTTTTTTTTATCACGTACAGTACTATGGCATATAACAATATTTTAAATTATGCAAGCCAAAGTGTTGTCAGTGCAATCACTTGCACTACAAAGGTGAGCTAATTACAGACCTCCAGTCCTATGACCGGTCAATATATGGTTCAATACATCAATATATCACTTCCACTGACCATTCACACCTTTTCCTAACCATCATAAAGTCGAGTCGTGTTACTTGGCATGCAGTGCACAGAAGATTTCACCTTCCATGCCCCCCCATTCCACTGCATCACAGGGTGCCGGAAGTAAGTGTGTCCACAGTTCTGAACCACTCTCTGGCTCAATATCAATCATTACACTTCACCAGATGTTCAGATCTCTCATTGCAAACTATCACACATCTGGAAAAAAAAGCAAGCTTAAAAAATCTTAATCATGACAAATTGCTACTGACTTATTATCCATCACCCAAAAAAGTGAGTGTTTACCATGGACACACATTTTTTTTTCTCATGAGAAATTTACAATACAATGTGCAAGCATTAGCCAATCCCTATCCTTATTAACCTTAGTCGTTTCATCTGATGGATGGTGAAGTACTGTTCGTAAATGCTAGGAGATACAAATTTAAAGAAAAGTCACTGAAGGAGTCTACAGTACAATTCCAGTATATAACAGTCAGCTGTTAGGCTGTAACGAAATTAATGCTGACATGGGTACTCCTTTTATTAACTGATATAAGTTGCTCAAATTGCACATGTTGGTCAAGTAACTCGTACTCTATACGAAGGAAATACTCAACATAGTCTCCACCACAGGTGTACCTTTGTATAGATGAAGAGTTACTTTACCAACATGTGCGACATGTCATTTAATAAAAAGTTATGCCCACTTTTGCATTATTTTTGGTACAGCCAATATATGCTAAGTGGTAACACTGGGAGTTCCACTACATTAACTGTATAACAGATGACGTGATGTTATTGTGAGCTCATAGTCCTGCTGTAGCCTGCTGTATGACAGAGTCTGAGACGAGGAAAGTGGCTTCAGTGCGTCAAGGATGGCTTTTTTTTCACTCCCCTGTCCATCAGAGCATTATCTCACCCTCTCACAGAGTTTTAGACACTTGCAATCTCCCCGGATATATACACACTTCGGAGTAAAATCTCATTTTGTGCACGGGTAAACAAACTCGAACACTGGAAAAAGAAAAGTCATTGGCCGTCTCTGGTGAACGCTACTGTATAAGTCTGGATTCTGAGACTAATTGGTGTGACACTAGAAAAATGTGTGAGTGCATCATCTCAAACATACTGATATACATATGGAAGAAGACAATTAGCACTGTCCTTCGAGCATGTTTAAGAAGACGCTATGTCTGCCGCACATATCTCCAAGGAAGCACATTATGCCCAATTGGTAGCTAAGGGGGATAAAAGGAGAGCTAGAAGCTACTGTAGGAATTACAGGAGTAACGGGTGTTTTTTTTCCTTCTTTATCAGGATAATGAACACTCCAGTTGGTGAAAAACGATTATATTGAACACATCTGTAATATGCTGTGGAGCTCTTACTCTTTTCATTATGAGGATAAGTTCCAAGCATCTGGATGTTAAGTCGTTTAGTCCCAGTGCTCGCTGTAATGGCATCAAATAACCCTGCTATTAGCAACATGTTGAGTGTTACTATGAATAACTTTATTGTTAATATTAAAAACCTATCATATTGCTTTTACTCAGCAATACAGAAGAGTTCTGTTATTGTGTGTGTGCAATTTAACTATATGAGATAAGAACATTGATTAAGTACTTGAGGAAGACTTGGCTATAATGTTCAGAAAATTACGACAGTGCAAAGCGTTATATTGTCTCGCTTCAAAGAAAGATCATTTAAAATGCTAAGTATTTCTTTGAGTATTGATACTAAAATTGGTGTAAGCTTGATGAAGCATATGACCTGTAAAAAAAGGCTGCATTGTTGTGTTTTTTTAAATTAAGAAAAAAAATCTCTAGTGTCTATAACCATGTCAAATTCATCTTGCAATATCTTAACAATTTTGCATTTTAGAATGACTTTTCATGTGAAAGCTAAGTAAAAAGGTTCATCTGAATGACAATTAAGATTATAAAAAAATTTGTATTCAAAAAAGGTAAGGAAAAAAAGTTGTTAGGTGAGAAACTCTTTAGCACTAATACCATCATGTTTTGGCTGATTCCAAACACAAACATCAGTTTTTAGCTGTTCTGTTAAATCATGTTATTAGTACTAAACTCCAAAGCGCAGTTTGACATAGTCGTATTTCATGTGCAACATTAAAAAAACTGCAGCATCAACGATTAACAATTATCTACTCATCATTCCTTTCTGTGTAAGATTTATTGTCCGATTCAGGCCGAATGCATTTGTGTGTGTGTGTGTGTGTGTGTGTGTGTGCGTGTGTGTGTGTGTGTGTGTGTGTTTCAGTGGCAATAGGTTCCGGTATCAATAATTGATTTGAGGCACATTTTCTCCATCTGAGCCAGCAGCTAGACCACATGCTGACATACCACTGAGAGAGACAGAGAGAGAGAGAGAGACTGGACAAAAGACTAGAAATGATTATGTGAAGGTTAGACTATATAAATGTGAACATAAAGGTTAGGATAATAATTTAAAAAAAAACCCACATAATTCTGCTGGTGCTGTAGGAATAATGTCATGGATTAAACAATAGATGTCTTAAATCCGGCGATATCTTGAATAAAGAAAAAATATTTAATATTTTGCGGTGCTGGATTACTGTAGTATTATGTGTAATACTGTAAATATACCGTAGAGGCCAATAGTGACCATTGTATTTATGCCCATTTATATGATTGTGGTAGGACCTCCAGTCAACATTCACACACACTACATTTTGCCACACAACTAGCCTAATCTGCATGTTTTAGGACTGTGGGAGGAAACTTGAGTACCAGGAGGAAACCCACAAAGCACGAGCAGACATGTAAACTCCATGCACACAGAGCCGATAGTGGCAGGAATCGAATCCCGACCCTGGAGGTGCAGGGTGACCGTGCACGAACTATGCCAAACTATTCTTGGAGATGGAGAAACTATGCCAAACTATTCTTAATTGTTGTTATTTTATTAGCAAGTTTCAAAAAAGTTTTAGAAAGAAATAGTTTGAACTGACATAATGATCTGTTTTAAATACAATATTATGTTTGAAATAAGTATGTTTGTTCAATCAAATATAGAGAACTATTGGTTGCCTTGACTGTATTCAAGATATTATTTATTACTTAAGCAGCACAGAATTAGATTCTGTCTAATTACATATCTCCATGTCTGATGAGTTTATGACAGTATTAAATCAACTATTTAGCAGTAATAAAAAAGTATAATCTCTCTTACATGACTGTTTCTAATTACAGTGCTGTGCAAACGTCTTGAGCCACTCTTCATTTCTTAATTATTTGCTCCCAAAGATCCAGACTTTCTTGTATTTTTAATGTAGGCTTCAGAAACAATTCTCCAGGCGTCCTGAAGTACGGTTTTGGCTTTCTGTTTTGGTTCGACGACAAACAGGTGCAGATGATGATGGTGATTATATACTGGTGATGCTAATTGCTGAGTGGTTGGAACAGACGAGAGGGAAAATGAGGTTGCTGCTGTGGTTGTTACCTTAACAATCGATTTATTAATTGTATCATCAGACACATTTCAGCCTGTTGCAGTAAACATTCATTTAATCTGCGCCATTTGGCTGCACCATGCCTACTTACCTCACGTAACACAAGTGAGCTTGTAATTCATATGCTAATGTTGATTCAATGTTGATTCATATGCTAATGTTACATTGCTACCCTTCCTTAGCATTAGCTACCTTAGCTAAAATTCTAAGGTAGCTAATGTTAATTGTACATTTATTACACTGTATGCTGTCAACTGAGGATTTGTGATATGTTCTAAAAAATTTGTTTCATGCATCTCATTTATATCTGATTTTAATCTCATTATGGTCTTATATACAGTATGGCTCATCTGCTTCTCCTTCAAATGCAGTTCTGTTTCTCATGTACAACTCAGATTTCTCAAATGTTATTCAAAAGTATGTCTCGCTTTGTGTCTCAGTTATGTCTCTTTGTTTCTCCTAAGTGGGGTTTAGGAGAAATAGAAAAGACAAGGTCGAGCTTGTAATATGAGACAAGAAAAAGCTCATTCTGAGTAACAAAATTTTGCCATGGGCTGTCAAACATACCCTACATTGCATCCCATGTCAATTTTTACATTTCTTATGGTAAATTAAACTACAGTACAATGATTTCAGTTGGCTGGTTAGCTGAAGTGATGTATAGCAGTCAGCTGTACCTGCAATACAGCTGTCACTCAAATCAGCCACACCCATAATTATGCATTTAATTTAATATAAAGAAATAGGGGGGGGGGTCTGTTTCACTGTATTGTATATTATTGTATAATAAATCATTTTGCAGTGTTATTTGTGTGTGTGTGTGTGTGTATGTGTGTTTCCTTGTATTGGCAGAAAGGGAGAGCAAGAGACCTGTGTAACAGTGTACCAGTGTGTGTGTGTGTGCTTCAATTAGGCTGCTGAAAAGAGAAAATAGGAAGTCATTAGACTCACGGAGCCTGTTTCCAGCCCTTTCATTCCCTCAACATCCCCAAAAGTGTTTCAAACATTTTGTAAAGGAGGAGGATTTTGTGTAGCGCAGTGTTCTGTAGAAACAGAAATTATGCCAAGAGTCCAGCAGGACAGCTTTGGATAAATGACTGTAAGATCTGTCATTTCCTTCAAATTGCTGCAGGCACGTCAGTATTGAATGACTATAGAGGCTATTGGTTTATGGATTGTGCTAATTTAAATCTAAAATGCTTAAAAGATTTGGCTTTGTTTAGGCCAATGTGGAAACATGTACAGTAGCCCTAATATAAAGAGTTTGTCAGAGTGGGACATAAACAGAAGACTTCGGGCTTATGACTAAACTAAAGAAAAAAAAAAGAAAAAAGAAAGAAAAAGACTCACTTTCCACCCACTTTTACTCACAACCGTCCATGCAAATCCATTTAAAATAAAAAACAGTTCAACAAAGACTTAAAACTGTAAACACACATTTCATTACTGATGCTAATGCTGTCTAATTGCGGTGGATATTAGATATAGGTTTTTAATTATCAGACAGAAATGATATACACATTATAATGACTGTAAACCTTAATCAAAAAGCCTGAACCAGAGATATAACCTCACAGTTGTTTATGCATTTGTATGATGTAGGGACAAGGTTTCCTGTCACTGCGAGCCTCATAAACACATGGTTTTGCCAAGGTTGGTATGCAACTCACTTGAGCATCCTGAACAGAGCTTTGACCTTAACCCAACTGAACATCTTTGGGATGAATTGGACTCCTTACTGTCTTTATAGACAGGCACGATGGCATGGCTGTTATGCTGTACATTATATTATATATACAGCTGTGCCCTGTGTGAACCATGTATTAGCAAAGTAATGTCCATGTTAAGAACAATGTAAAAAAAAAAAACCACAGAATTTGCTGTTACAGAACAATAATCAAGTTATATACAGCAGTTTGCAATTGATTTCTTTTTCTCATTTATTGTTAAGTTATATTGTGAAAGATGGGCAAAACATGTTTCAGTTATCACTTACATTATACTATAAAGTTCCCAATGATGAAAACATTCCCTTGGTGAAAAATGTAAATAGTTTTATCCTTGACCACAAGTAAGTGTAAAGACGTCTTATTATAAGGAGTTATTATAAGTCCTATTATAAACATTAAAATAGTATAAAACATACATAGACAGATGAATAGACAGATATATAGACAGACAGATAAACAGATAGATAGATAGATAGATAGATAGATAGATAGATAGATAGATAGATAGATAGATAGATAGATA